>JAKJJM010040544.1:0-15847 GCA_021901965.1 Pipa carvalhoi
TTTAAGCTCACTTCCCCTCTGTTCAGATGCCCGTTTATAGAACTAGGTTCTGGGTGTTTTTCTGCTCGTCTGTTTCCCTGTTCCTGTATTATTGTGTATGACCCAGCCTGTTTACCCATCTACGATTGACCTCCACCTGACCCAACCTTTTGCCTGCTTGACCACGATTCCTGTATTACCACTCACCTCTGTATTTCCTGCTTAGTGCTAGCAGTCCTAGGGACCGCGACCTGGACATCTCCGCAGACAAAGCCTAACCTTCTTGCGGGGGCTCTAGGAGAAGACCAGGAGGTGTCTTAGATTCCACACCCTCGTGTCTGTCAACTCTGCACTATCCTGCTGCTGTATAACTCCTCCTATATTGGTGTCCGCCTGACCAGCCTGACATTATAAATGGGCCATGGAGACTACTCAAGCAGCAGCAGCTAACACCTCTCCTGAAGAGATGCTTCTGACTCTAGCTGCTCTTATGGAAATTTATGAATTACAACAGGAACACCTGACTCAAGTCTTGGAAGCCTTGACTCCTTGTCTGCCACCTCCTCAATCTTCGGAGTCAACGGTCTCCACTTCCTCTCTGACTTCTTCTCCAAGTTCCTCAGTGGTTTCTCACATCCGCATACCTCCTCCTCTTAGGTTCTCTGGGAACCCAGATCTTGGCAGAGGTTTCATTAATCACTGCAAAATTCAATTTGAGTTGGCTCTCCATCAGTTCCCATCAGAGAGAGCTAAGGTTGGGTATATGATCGCCTTACTCAATGGCGATGCTCTTGCCTGGGCTTCACCCCTATGGGAGAGAGATGATCCTCTAGTCTTCCATTCGACTACTTTCATCTCCGCCTTCCGTCAGGTATTTGATGTGTCTTGCCTCCTCCAGACTCATGAGGATTAGACAAGATTCACGCTCAGCAGCCACGTATGCTATTGAGTTCTGGACTCTGGCAGCTGAGGCCCAGTGGGACAATCATGCTCTTGTCGCTGCTTATTGGCACAGTCTTTCCGACTCTCTAAAAGATGATTTGACTTCCCGTGACCTGCCTACCATTTTGGAAGAACTAATCTCCTTGAGCATAAAGGTGGATAATCATCAACGAGACCGTTTAGACGAAAAAAGGAAACGTCCTTCCTATGTTTTCCATCCTCTCCTCTGCCTCAGACCTCCCAGTCAGAAGAACCGATGCAGATTGGTGGTGTTTATCTCGCTACTGATGAACATTCTCGCAGACAAGATTCTGGCCTTTGCTTATACTGTGGGGGAGAGGGTCATTTTGTGAGGAATTGCCCCGTAAAAGCGGGAAAACTCGCAGGTCTAGGGAAAAAGAAAGGTGGGGATTCTCTAGGCCAGTATTTTGCTCCACCCTTTCAAGTCTCACATCGCATCCAACTCCCTATCTCCCTCTCCCTAGCAAATTATGTCGTGAAGACTTGGGCATCCATTGACTCCGGCGCTGCCGGGAACTTCATGGACATTTCATTTGCTAAGGCTTACAAAATCCCAAGTTCTCCACTACCATCTTCTCTCCGTATTCTAGCCTTGGATGGTAGACCCCTCTCCAGAGGTATGATCACTTCCTCTACTCCGTTTCTGAAGATCTCTATCAATGAGGATCACTCCGAAGAATTGTCCTTTCTTCTCATTGACTTCCCTTCCGTTCCAGTCATATTTGGTCTGCCTTGGCTAAGGAAACACAACCCGACCTTGGATTGGTCTAACAATCAAGTTCTTTCCTGGGGAACTAATTGTTCATCTTCCCGTTTATCTGCATTCCTTGATCTACCCATTGCCACCCTATCTCTTTTGCTAAAATAGAAATCCGGAAGTCCGAATAAGAATTCGGATTTCCAAAATCGAAAATGCCATTTTCGAATTATGTATATCGAAAATGGCATTTTCGATTTTAATAAATTTCGCCCAATGTATTCTTATTTTAAAGAGCTAAATGTAATAGTTGCAGCAGGGACTCTGCTGAGCATGCTTTGGGCTACAGAAGTGAATAATACATCTGTTTCTATGTTACCTTATCCTTAGTTCATGCTTAGTAGTAGACTACTTTAGTCACAATTGCCATTGTTACTTTTGAATGAGCCCTGCCATCAACCCTCCAATTCACCACTCTAATGTGGAGAAGTCAAACATGTGAATTGGGAGCACTATGCATTGTCGAATTCATGACTGCAACTGACTCTGCCGCTTGGTCAGTAGTCAAAGTACCTGTACACAAAGTGATGCAAAGTGCTCTGTAAAATAATGAGTATTGTAGTTGCTCAAATTAGGTGCGTATTTGCCACACTGCAGAATTTGATCAATAAACGAACACAGTGGCGATCAAATGTGAATTCAGAACTAGCTGGGACTATTCAGACTTTAGTCAATAAATCCCTATGTTGTAGTAAATATATCTACGTATTTTTAGAAACTAAAAAAAAAAATGCATCAGTTGTACTGAGTGTGTAGAAGAGAACTTACCTACATGTCATCAGATAATATTTATGTATAATATGTAGTTATTATGTATAATACAGACAGCTGTATTTATGTATAACGCAGTGTTGACTTGTATAGTGTATACACAATTTTCCCACTTTTGTTGTGTCTCTCTGACCTTTTGGTGTCTGTATGATATGGAATAAAATAATCTCAGAATATCATATGTCAGCATATAAATATTTGTATACCTTTCTAAAATTAGTTGTGCTTGTCCCGACAGTCTATTGCAGCCAAGGAAATTGCAGTTTTATCATTACTGATCTACTTGAAAAAGTTAATCTCTACCTTGCAGGCAAGACTTGAGTCTCTAGAACTGTAAGATTGCATAACCCACACAGAGATCTGTAGTTAAATTAAAGGACATATTCATCTTAAAATTTCTTTATTATATTGTAGAGAGTGGTAATAAAGGCAATCATGTGAGTATGTTGAGGCTGGTCCTTGCCATATGTTGGGTGGGGGTTATTTCTTATTGACGAAGATGCCAGCCACAATGTTCTGAATAACTCCCAGTTGTTTAGCCCTGGAGTGTTGACTTACGTGCTCTTGACTCCTCCTTCTCTTTTGCTCTAGTCTTGACTAAGAGGTAATCATCCATTACTGTCCCCATATTGGGGTTATTTTTAAAGAAAACATCCCCTTTAATTTAAGGTTACATTTTTAACACAATAAAAGTTATGTTTAAGGTAAACATCCCCTTTAAGGTAAACATTCAGGTTATTTACATAATGCATTGCATATCTCCCATTACTTGTTATCTCTTCAAGTGCTTCACTCTCCAAACACTGCATTCAACTATGGTTAAAACTTTACATGTTTTGAATTCCTTTTCTGTTGGACTCTTTTGCATCTAAAAAAATAATGGAGCAAAACTCACTAATGCCGGCAGTGAACAAAAATGAAAGCTTGGACTGCGGTGTCTCATAGCACACATTTAATTGTCTGTTTCATAAGTTGGCCTTTGTTCTGTCCTTCTTATATGAGCAATGGGCACAATTCTGACAGACTGATAAAACTCCTCTCAGAATAATTCACTGACACTGAAACTGGGTCCAAATTCAACTTTTATTGCATAGGTTAGAGTAAAACAGCAATGCTGTCTTGGGCTTAAATAGATGCTGATGGGTGCAGATGGTATTGCCAGCATACTATGCATAGCAATTATGGCTCCTCAGGGGCTGACTTCCTGGTTAATAGGTAGAAATACAGTGGCTTACAGGGCGCATTGGCAAAGTACTTTGAGCCTCATTGACTAAAGTCCGAACAGTCACGTAGAGGTGTGAATTCGCATCTGTTCTCCACTTCCCCATGTTTGCTTATTGAGCAAAGTTTGCAAATACGCGACCAACACCGGTTGACGAGGTGGATCCCGTTTCAGAATTGGAACCTACTTCTACGCCCTTGGACATGTCTTCCTCAGAATTATGTAAGTTCAGATCTCCCTCTTCCTTTTCTCCGCCTTGTCAGATTGCCCAAGTTTAAACACCTTTTATCAGTGTGTGCAAAAGAGATTTAAGTACGTTACACGAGAGGGATATACATTTACATAATCTTTCTAGTAAGGAACGACATGCGCTCAGGGAAATGAGTCAATGGACTGACATTATCTTTCGCCAATCGGACAAAGGGGGCAACATTGTATTATGGCCCACAGATAAATACATCAGAGAGGTAAATAGGCTACTGAGTGTTACATCACAATACAAAAGGTTAGCCGCAGATCCCACCACATGTTTCAAAGAGAGATTGAATAATTTAGTCCAACAAGCCTTTTATGAGAGATTAATCTCATCTCAGGTTAGAGACTTCTTACTGGTTCCCTTCCCGGTCATTTCTACTTCCTACATCATCCCGAAAGTCCACAAGAATTTGGTGGACCCACCAGGGCGCCCAATAGTTGCAGGTATAGGAAGTCTAATTGAACCAGCTTGCACTTTTATTGATCAAACTCTCCAAAAACATGTCTCTAGTCTCCCGTCCTTTATTAAAGATACGGGAGACCGTCCTTTATTAAAGATACGGGAGATTTTATAGGGAAAATTAAACACATACCTACCCAACCTGAACATATTCTGGTGACTTTGTGACGTTGACTCACTTTATACGTCTATTCAACACGAAGCGGGTTTGTCTGCCATTAAATACTTTCTGAATATGGAATCTGACTCGTTGTCTGAATGTAATAGTTTCCTTTTGGACCTCTTGTCTTTTGTTTTGCACCATAATTATTTTGTCTTTGACCACAAGTTTTATCTTCAAATATCAGGGACAGCCATGGGAGCAAAATGCGCCCCCACCTATGCCAACCTCTTTTTAGGTTGGTGGGAGAGGGAATATGTATTTAATGAGGATTTGGAATTTTTTGCTACCTACATTGATCTATGGCTCCGCTTCATTGATGATATTTTCATCTTGTGGCGGGGCCCTGTGAATCTTTTGGTTGATTTTCTGGTTATTTTCAATTCGAACAACTGTAATCTGAAGTTGACATATAGATATTCCACCTTCAGTATAGATTTTTTGGATGTCAAGGTATTTAAAGGTGAGAATGGGTTTTTAGAGACTGATCTTTTTCGAAAATCGACGGCAACGAACAATCTGCTGTCATATAAGAGCTTTCACCCGACGGCACAAAAATGAGCAATTCCCAAAGGCCAGTTTCTTAGGCTATGTAGGAATTGCAGCTGGGAGGATGATTTTAAGTTGAGAACTTCCGAAATGGCCTCTAGGTTTTGTGATCGGCATTACCCACAGGATTTAATTCATTCGGCGAAAAGAACTGTGGAGCGAATGTCACAAGATCAAATCCTTTTCAGATCAAAAACCAAGGTTAGTCAACCTATTAGAATGATCACTACATATCGTGATCAGTGGGATGATATGTTCAGAATCTTGCATAAAAACTGGCATATTCTACAGATGGATACTTTCTTTTCGAAATACATCATGGACAAACCCTCTGACACGGCCAAGCGTTGCAGAACTCAGAGATTTTCTCTCGCACAGCCATTTTGTTGCTCCTAGGGTTAACCTAAATAGAGGAGTGAAGATCTTTGGCTCTTATCCATGTGGCAAATGCAAATTTTGCAAGTACCTCCCAGCAACCAAAACATTTTCTGAAAGCATGGGTAATCAGAATTTTCAAATTAGACAGTTTATTAACTGTGATACTATTTTTTGTATTTACCTTCTGATCTGCCCGTGTAAGAAGCTTTACGTAGGAAAAACTACACAAAAACTGAAAGAAAGACTGTCAAAACATATCTCCACCATAAATCTGGCTAAAAGAGACCATCAGGAAGGTAAACATTTATCCAGTGTAGCATCACATTTTCTTAAGGCCCATAATGGGATTCCCAGGGGCTTATGCTGTATTGGTATTGAAAAGATATTTCCAAATTTGAGAGGAGGTGATGTGGGCAGACTCTTACTACAGAAAGAGTCGAGATGGATATACAATCTTAATACTGTCTCTCCATTAGGTCTAAATGAGGAACTACTTTTCTCGGTGCATATTTGAAGGATATGTTTTTATAGACTAGTGTCTTTCATGTTTCTCTCTTTTTTTTTCCCTCTATAGGTCATTCAAGGGTGGATGATGATTGAACCCGTTGATTGATTGGGTTCATTTATTTTCTATTTCTTTGATAGTATTCTGAGATTATCAGCATTAGCTCCTCACAGATGAAGCATCTTCAGCCTCTTTGAATTTAAATTTAAACTTAAATGATAATGTACAATTTTTATTTGGATTGTGGGGATCTTTTTGCTGCCTTCCCTCCCCTTTCCCATCTTTGTTTTCCTCTTTTTTTCTCCCCCCCCCCCCATTTTTTTGTTGTTTATTCACACTAGCTATATTTTATGTAAGATAGAAATTGAAGACATTTGCAGTATAGTATTTTCTTTTACACATCGAATTTTGTATACATTTTTGTTGTTATAAGATCTGCGGGGGTTGACTTGTGCAAATTTGTATATGTTGTATTTGACTTTGTGTATCATATTATTTATGCTCTGTTGTTGTTCATGTGACTTTTTTATTTCTGGGGTTTCTCAAGCTGTAGTAGTAGTTTTTTGTAGTTTTGTATAGTTTTAGGCAATTTGTTCATTGATGTATATATCTTTTAGTGTTGGATAGTGTTTATGACATTCGTATTATAGTGGCACCTTTCTTTTGGGTCCATTCATTAGTATCCGAATGCTTGCATCACTTATCTGGCCTGCGGCACAGGCTTGTATAAGGGAGCTAGGGATATTTGCCGGATCGTTTGTTTTTTAATCTGGTGACGTCATCTTTAATCGCAGCCGGCTTATGCCATATATGGCGCTTCCTTTGTTTTGCATAATGAGCTCTCGCGTAGGTATTGATACCTTTCATGCTATTGACTTGCAAACACTCGCTAGGAAGAAGCCCTGTTGGGCGAAACGCATCCGAGTGCCGTTCTGTGGGGTACCTGCCCTTTTATCCTGACCACCTTTGCGGCCACACTTTGAGACCCTCTCCCCGCTTATGCAGGTTGTTTAGTGTTCTGTGCAGCCATCTGCTTCTCATTTGGTGGGTCTGCAGTATTACTTTGTTCGCTA
Source organism: Pipa carvalhoi (assembly GCA_021901965.1). Taxonomy (NCBI): domain Eukaryota; kingdom Metazoa; phylum Chordata; class Amphibia; order Anura; family Pipidae; genus Pipa; species Pipa carvalhoi. Next base: position 7,073 of record JAKJJM010040544.1, read on the forward strand.
TAGTCCGTTTTTTTGATTATATACTCTTTTTGGTTATTTTTCTTGAGTTCCTTCTTTATTTATATTCTTTAATCTTTTGTTCACGTGTACTTCATTTCGTGAGGGGGTTTCTGTGTACCTTTTGCTTATCATAGCAGGTGCCCGCTGTTTGTATTTAAGAAGAGTTCTTGTACTTTATATTATTGGTATATATATTTATGTCCATTTTTGTATTTATAGTTGTATTTATATACTTCATTTTGTGGTTATGTGTAAGGGTATGGTCTCCTCTGTTTTTAGCAGTATATTTTGGGTTATTAGTTGTATGTGACATTTCAGTTCATGTATAGTATTTGTGAAGTTTTATGTATATTTTTCACACTTATGTCTTTATTGTGTATTTAATACATTTTTGTCTTGATGAGCTGACCCTATTTTTGTGTGCTTTTTTATAGTATATATTTTGTGTATTATGTAAGATAGACTCAGTGTGCGAGGGTTTTGAGAGGTCTTTTTTCTTGTTTGTTACAATTCGGGTGACTACATGAGTCACAAACTTACAGAGCTCTTTGTATCATTTTGATGGAACGTACAAAGGTACTTCTACTATAGACTAAACTATATCTGTGAATTCATGTCTATTCTCCACTTCCCCATGTTCGCTTATTGAGCAAAGTCTGCAAAGTGGTGAATATGCAATCGGTTTGGGCGATTACGATAGTCACGATCTTATGGAGCTCTTTGCATCATTTTGTGTGTGCATGCACTAGTACTTCTACTATTGACTAAGCGAAGGAGTGGTGCGAAGGTGCAAATGTGACTAGGTGAACTGCTCCAAATTCACCTGTTTGGCTTTGCCACTTCAGGCTGCCAAATTGGGGGTTTGATGGCAGGGCTCCGGGTGTTGCATAAGGCGACTATTCATTCAAAAATGACAATGGCGACTGCGACTAAGTGACAACATGACCCATATGATCTATAAAAATAGATAGAATAATAACACAATAGAGTTAGTGGGATATGATGGGACTGACGTCACTGCTCTTCACTTGTCAAATTTGCATCACTCCGCATGATTTATCATCCTACTTCTATCTGACTGACTCCGCCACACTATGCATCCGACAGCATTCACTGGTGTCCACCTGTCTGGCAAATGTATTGACAGCTTAGTCAATACTGAGAAGCAAATTTGTGACTATTTTGGTGATGCGACTCGAATTGTAGTGAAATGAATTCGGACTTTAGTCAGTAAGGCTCTGAGTCTGTTTAATGTAGACTACTTGTGTATGGGAAGGCCACTAGAGGAGACGTAACCATATAACTCTATGGAACAGAGAGCAATGAAATAAACATGCAGTATAAAAACATGTATAAAACACTGCTGAAGGCATGACAGCCTTGGTGAAACTTGCTCAGTGTGAAGCAACTTGTTATGTAACTAGGATAAGAGTGAAGACTCTCTTACCAAACATTTCTATGGCTCACTTGAAAGCAAGCCAAAAAACTGAAATGTAATGATACAAATAGCTATATGGTTAGTGAAGCTGAAAAAACAAAATCTGACAAAATTAAGCCATGTAAAGTGCCCTTTATTAGGGTTCAAAGGAAGGTAAATTCCCTCCCAAGCTGTCAGTTTAGCTTCAGAGGGAAAAAGAAATCTTTCCTGACTACAAGATTGTCAAATTACCCACTGGTTCAATTACTGTTGATTATATTTAATAATCTTAAGTACAAGTGTGATTTTTACTGAACAGACATTTAACGATTTTTTTTGACCCGATCAATCCCTCATCTACATCTTCCATGTAAGGAGATTCCATTCGGTGCCCAAACAGTAAAGAGAGCATTTGTTTACTGATGGAGAGACCTTTTTACAACTCAAAATGGACCACTTCATGCCTTATACATGTCTTATACACTGTCCCATGAGTCAATAGACACATCTTTGTACACATTTGGATCATATGCCTATTTATTGTGTTCTGATGTACAGCAGAGTTCAATATACAATGTTTTACATCGTAGATGTGAGATGTTTTGGTGGGTAAGGGTATCAGCAGTTGCTTTGCTATTCCCATTGTTACTGATTCCAGAGAGTTGTTTGGATAAGTCATTTGAGGCTATTAATCTATAGCTGACAATTTGTTTAGATGGCTCAGATAGCTTAAAATAAAGTATACCCCAAATAGATTTAACCAATAAAAATAAAGTATAAAATATAAGATACTTAAGGCTAAATCTCCCAAACACACTTGATGCTCATCAATTTATTGTAGTGACTAGCTTTCTTTAAAGAAGAACTAAACAGAACACAGATCGCATAAGTCTGCATCCCCTCCATCATATTAGTGACGCTCACTCTATAGATGTGGCTTCCTACATACACAAAATGCTTGCACATTGCTGACATGAGAAATGAAATACACAGAGAGTGATGCAGTTGGTTTTCTGTCTTCGGAAGGTAAGGAAATATATATAAATCCTTCACAGGGAGCTTTAATTCTCTTTAAAGTAATACCAAGGATTGTATTGATGGACCTAGTTGGCATAGAAAGATAAGGAGCTCATTGTAGTCAGATTAGTGGGTTGTGAAGGCAGGGAGTGGCAGGCTAGGGAAAGATGGAGTAATGAAACTTCACACTTTTGTAAAATGCCACAGATCAGTAACTCACATAGGAAACCATTTTATAAGGGGAATTGCTTTTTCTAGTAAGTATTCTGCTCTTTGAAAAAAAGCTCCTTGCACCCAATATATTTCTTCCAAATGCCTTGTATGGGCACATGGCCACATTGGACAATCACCATAGAACTTAATTTCCTAACTAGAACAAATGTAGGGCAATGTTTGTCATGTGCTGACTAGAAACAGTCTAGTAATAAATGATACAGTAAAGATTACAGCAGTGGCATTTTCTGCAGTCTTCTACAGCACAGTTTAGTAAGGACCACAGACCAGGAGGTCTCCAGGAAGCTTGACAAGCATTTGGCTTATTTCCCTCTGCCCATTTATGAGCCTCTTACCACCACCATCCAACCCCAGCACCAAAATCTCTAAAATTCACTACTGTGGGAGGGAGGGGGAGAAACTCCTATAGCTGCTACCCTTGATGACTTTTTGGTCAGAAAATGGTTCTGATCTTCTACAATTCAGTAAGTAGTAAAAAAAAAAACATTTTGGGACGAAATTTACTAAAGTCGTAAATGATTTTTTTTTTACTGTTTTGCCTGATTATCAGGTGAAAAATGGCTGAAAAACAGGCCAAAAATTACCAAAAATGAGCATTTTCAATCTTCTTGCCAGTTTTTGCCCGATTTTCAGGCGAAAAGAAAAAATCATCATTTTGCCCTTAGGGTAATAATTTCTAGGCAGCTCAAAAAATGTAGTGAGAAAGATTCCAGAGAATTGTGAATAAAGGGGTGTGGCTGTGTAACAGAGTAGAATATTACAAGCTGGATGCTATTATTATTACATCATCAACTATTCCTAATATGTATAGAGAGCTTAGTCCAACTATCCAGCCTGCCCTTGCATTTTCCTACCAAATGAATCGGGCCAGGTTTATGAACAGATTATTGTACTTTTAACGGGGCACTAAAGGCTGCACCCAAGTGCAGCTGCAAATAATATTTAGCATCCAAACTACCAAAAAGACTGCCCTGGTGTTTATTGGACGATGTGCTTTTAACTGTCAACTGGATAGCCATCTTTCCTTTCACCCATGGAAAGGACTATTAGGCATAAATGTTTAGGTCCTCCCCATGCCCGAGCCCCAGGCACAACTGCCTTATGTGTCTGAGAAGGTGGCTGGATACTGTACTCCAAACCCAAGTATATACTGCCCATGTAGAACTTGCTCCCGGGTTGCCCCCAGACAGTGGTGTTATCGAGATGCCAAGTTCAAGGTCATGGATATGAAAACTGGATGTGACATAGGCTGGAGTCACACATGTATATGGTAATACACAATTTCAATAATAAGTTATTTTAAAGGACTAATTTCACAAAAAAAAAATTTCATTTGGATTAGCATGGCAGTTATTCAAATACATCAACTGTAAAAATGTTAACTTTGAAGTTGAATTCATGAATTGTATTGCTTCTGTCTATCTTTACTGATAGCAGCCATGTTGTTAAACAAACCTCACTCAGTCCGATCGTTTTCAGTGGTGCTTTAAATAATACATATGCAGGAATTGTGCCCTAAAGCGCAATGTTTAAAGCAAAGCAGCTAAATATCATACTTTATAGACCAATTTAGAATTTTTGGCAGCAAATATGTAAGAATACTAACTATAAACACATTTGAAGTCATTTCCTTGTTTGGGGTTACTGTCCTTTTAAAAAGGCAACAATTTTTTTTTATTCTTGACTGTTGCTTAATTGATGAACTATTTGAAGAAAAGCAAATCTATTTTTTCTTAAGACAAAAATTGGGTTTATAGCCAACAGTAAAAAAAAATAAAAAATTTCATAATTTTACTCGACTATAAAGAGTTAAGATTTAATAAGCCACAGCTGACAAAAGTTTCCCTCTGTTCTGTGCTTGGTCCTAACATCTGTATCCAATCAGAACATTGCACATGTAGTTTAGCTCTAAGGATTCTGGAAGTCATACATTACATACAGGATGTGATATAATCAATAGAAAAGCAGCCCATGTTATTGTGTGATAATATATTTCTACTAACATTTAACTTGGTGAACAATGCTATGAACTGCTGATTTATACAGCAAATAACTGAATAAATGAAAATATTTGCTGCTTATGTATAACAGTACAAAAGGAAAATCTAATTTACATTGGAACAGCAGTTTTTCTGACATAGTCCTTGTAAAAATGTTCATGATTGCTATCGCTTTGCGCTCGTTTATTTCTTTTCTCATTGCTGTCATTGTTTATCGGTTGCATAAACAGGCATTCATTTGGCGGCATCATCTTCAATGGAACTTTACAGGGCAGTAACAACAAAAACAAAATGCTTCAAATGTTGTTAATTGAAATGTAAAGGACATTTTATTTTATTTGTTGGGCTTGCATGCATATACATTATCTCAAGTTACATGGAAAAACAATGGGACTGGGAAGGGGGCTGTTTAAGAAATACAAGATGGTTGTGCTTAGCAAAGGTCAAAGACTAAAACAACGCAGTTTAAATTGGTTAATCAGATTCAAAGATAAAGTTTTTATAAGTGACTTTCCATAAAGTCGCAACATGGTTTTCACAATAAGATTAAAGTAGTAAAGGCTCATTTCATCAAGGGGTGTTTTGTAAGGGGGGGGAAGATACTTACTGATCAGGGTTTTCAGCACTGCATCCTACTGTCACTACCAAGCCAAATCTCTTCTGCTGTGTGAACTTCTGCGATCCTCTTCACTTCCTGCTCAAACTCACTGAGGTGAGCATGCTCAGAAGCAGTTTTGCATCAAAATTCTGCTTCTGAGCATCTCAGTGAGTTTTAACAGGAAGTGAAGAGAGGATCGCAGAGCTTCACACAGCAGAAGATATCGACTTGACAGTGACAACAGGAGGCAGCTCTGGAGAGAAAAACCCTGATCAGTAAGTATCTCCCCCCCTCCCCCTTGCAAATCTCCCCTTGACGAAACAATCCTTTACTTCCCCTTTAATGGGACGTAGTGTTTTGTTGGCATTTTAACACCACCAGCTTCAAAACGCAACGTGTACCATTGTCCTTAGGGGGAAGACTTGTTTTAATACAAAACAGTATGCGAAAAAATTTTCATGGGATTTCTCTTGCATTACTATAACTGGATTTATATCTCCTTGTTCTGCAGGAAATAAAACATTGTTATATCTATCTAAATATTACATGTGATATAGTCTTCTTTTAATGGAAAAGCCATTCCCGTGCATATCCCAGCTTTTCTGTTGCCTTAGGCAATAAGTGAAAAGCTGAGTCCCTTCTCAGTTTGCCCAGTGGCAGGTGCACCCCTGTGTACAGGAAGAGGTTATTTTTTATTTACTGTCATTTTTTACAGACAGTGAAGCATGAGCCATTACTGAAATCCCTCCACAGACCTTATTGTGAGATGATTTATGAGAATCTTGGGTGTGAAGAGTCTCCACAGAACAGCTGCTGTGTAAGGAACTGTAAGCAAATGGTTTCCGCACACCACGCTTAAATAAACATTAAAAATAGTTAATAAAATGCTGATAAAAAAATGCTTGGAAGGGAAGGCTGCCGAGAGTGGGATACTGTGGATATTAAATGTGCATCGCTCAGTTAGAAGACTAAGGCCATAGAAGACTAAGTCATATGATTAATCCTACATGCGTGACTCAAAGCGCAGTCCTCATAGGTCAGCATCTTAATTTGTGCTTTATATTGTAAAGGTCCAGACAGTTCCATAAAATTATTTTAGGAAATATTACACATGGGACCTTTGGCATTCCTTCAGTCAGAATTGTAATGGAAGGTAAGCGGGGGCAGATACACACGCCAGGCCCTTAAACTACATACATTACTAATGAAATTACGTCCATATACATCTGTTTTTAAGGATCAAGTTTGGGATCAAATGAATTAGGTTTTTAATAATGTATTTGGATTACATATTCTATATTAGCGTTTATTGTTTTATTTTATATATAAAACACACCTTACTGATAGCAAATACAGGCCTTGGTTACATACAAATGACAAACGTGCAATACCCATATAGGGGCAAAAGATACCTAAATGCACCTAAACAATGTATTTATTTTTCTTTAAGGCTGGGTTCACACGAGTGTATGATACGCTGTGCATCATATGCTCATGTGAACCCAGCCTGAATACGCAGCGCTCGCTACTCCCATTTACTTACCTTGTTCCGGCCCGTATGCTGGCAAAAATGCGACAGCCAGCGTATAGCTGGAGTTCGTGCGTAACGCTCATCTGGCCGCACGAGCGTATGATGCGCTGCACGTCATATGCTCGTGTGAACCCAGCCTAATATAAAAACAAACCACCAGAACCTCTTGCAAAAAAAAAAAAAAATTAGAACTAAAACCAAAACTATGCGATGGGATCAGAACCAAAACACAAGGGTCCAAGCTTTTTCTGTAAAAAAAAAAAAAAAAATCCAAAGACTAAATTTCCCAATTATTGCATATCTTGCCCAAGGCCAGGTCTCCAGTTGCAAATCAAATAATTTCACATTTTTAATCACCAAGTAAGCAATTTGTCCCTTGGCCTCGAATCCAGCCAGACGTCTGGGGGTTTAAATTTAGAAAGTGATATCAAGTAAGCTTGCGTTGACTGGGCTTAATGTACTTCTATATTTGCTAGCTGTCAGTGGCAACCGCTCCAATAACTACAGCATTCTGTGTATTCATTTAATTAATAGTGCATATTTGCTTATCTCATGCCTTTGTATAACCATCAGCTTCTGTGCTGTGGCTCTGTAGCTGCTGTGGAGCTACAAAAGCTGGAGGGACAATTGGGACTGTGCACAATCACATGTAGGAATTCTATAAATGAAAGAGAATATTTTTATGTGTCTTTTTCCATTCTTCAAGGCATTATCAGGTATACTGTCACCTACAACATAATTTATCACTCCTTACTTTATCACAGTTTCCACTCATTCTACTTCAGGTCTATGCGGTCCCTGTACTGTAGCCCATCTAGTATGTCCACCCCTTTAACTAGAACTACAAAGATCCAGTACATTGCAATATACCTTCCTCCCTATCTAGGCATTATCCTCCTGCAGGGTCTTTTGTAGAGGTCTTCCCTGGGTATCTATATCTGCTACTATGTCTTTCCATATTTCCTATTTATATTAATTGTTTTTTTTACCAGTTATTGGCATAGCTAAGTTACTTTAAGCATTCTTTGCCTATTTATGCAGAATTTTGTATGGTAGCGCTCATGTGCATCATAACATAGTTACTGTCTGCTAGACAGGTACTGTGCTCATGTTCTAGAACGTGCTAGTAATAGCAACATTTTTATGTCCACAAACATGGCAAACTTAAAACCATATTTTTACTGAAAGTAGCAATTTATGTTACGGTGAGGCTTGAGTGGCGGCCATAATGAGAATTTGATGTCCCAGTGGAAAAAGACACTACACACTTGTCTGCCACTGAAATGAATGTAAAAACAATTATTCTAACTTATGCGACTATTCTCCAGCGACAAGATTGGCAACCAAAACGCAAGAAAATAATGACATTATTTCCTTTACACGCATCCAAGTTAAAATCTTGGCTACAATATGCCTATTCATGACAAATTTGCTATAATCTATTACTGCTACTAGTTGCCTGACCACACTTAGAAATAACTATGCAACAAATGGAGTCTCATCGCTGCAACAATACACTTTTTAGAGAATATGCACAATTGGCTTTGTTACAATATGGGTAAATTGTTTTGTAGTGTGGCAAATTCACTCCATTCACCCCAAGTGGTGCTGTGTATCTGGCAGTTATCCCATAATAGCAGATGGCTGCATAGCACTGCTCAGGGAATGATTGAAACAGACTGCCAGGTATTGCCTTTTTTTGCCTGCAAAATTTGTAATACATGTGTATTACAAAACACAACATCTTTTAGTCCAACCTCACCATTCCAAGGAAATCCTCTTTAAATGTAAGCCAGGCCAGATGCAGTTTAAGGAGAACTACCTTCTGGAAGTGATGTAGAGTAAATCTACTGCAATAAGTTGGACTAGCCCTCCAGGACACAGGGGAAACTCCTGGTTGGCCCTTCCTGGAATTTCAAACTGCACCATTGTGAAATATTCCTGCAGAATGCAGTGCAAAGCAGTTAAGGGTATGGAG
>JAKJJM010040559.1:0-19555 GCA_021901965.1 Pipa carvalhoi
ATTGTTTGAACATTCACACTGGTCACTCCATTGTTTGTTCTCACTTTCACCAACAATCACCGATTTATATTGTCTGATTTAAACTGTATTACACTAGGGTTGTTGTTTTTTTTTTTTTGCCCTATTTGTTTTTGTGCTTCCCACAGGATATCTCCACTACAGAGATACCATATCCATTTGTTTTCGTCAGAGGTATAGAGACAGACTGCCTCTTTTCTTTTTTGGGTCAAGCGCATCCTACAGGACACGATTCACACACTGGACTTTATTTTTGTATGTTGTTTTTTTAAACTTTTGTTTATATTGTGTTTTCTTATATCCATTTTGGCGCTACACTTTTTAGGTGTTTTTTTCTTAATTCACCTTATATACTATGATTATTATAATGCTTTGATGCATATTACACACAGTACTAGATTCTCTGCAGCCCTGCCGTGCACAACTGAACTAATTTATTATCAGCTAGCTTTGCAGTATGGGTAGTTTAGTGATATTGGCATTAAAGGGATAGAGTTACATAAACATCCCTTTTAGTTTCATGGTAAAAAGTCCAGTTTTATACCATATACATAAAGCCATTACTTTTAAAAGGGGAAGACTTATGAAATACACTTATCCTGGGCTGTATAGCTTCCCATACAATCTTGCACTCTTTTTTTAAGTGGAATACTAGCTTTACACATATTAAATGATATAAGAAGGAATCCTAAACTGCAGATCGAGGTCACCTAATAGATCTAAATAACTGTTTCATCTCACTGCTATCAAAGAAAATTCCTAAGAATAAAGTCAATGATATCATCCCTTTAACCAGTTGTGAGTATTGAAATAAAGCTATGTAGCTGCATTTTCATTGCCCTGCAGGATACATTGAAAATTATATCTTGTTAAAGTAATTATCTGATAATTATTAAAGTGTGAATTTCCAGGTGTAGCAAATTCATAACACACATTTGCTTATCCTTATTCACTAACCAGTGTTTCCCGTTGGCAAAGAAGCAAACAGTGATGAACGCTATACAATGGGCGAAATTTATGAAGCCCAAAAAAACTCGAATACTCGGATTCGAGTCTTTTCGAGCTTAAACTCGTGAGATTCTCGCGCAAGATCATCCCGTGGAAATTTTGCTTTCCTTATTCTGGAATCGGGTCTTTCGATCGAAAGGTGGCCATCATTTCTATGGCTACTAAAACTTTCAATCGAAAGATCCATTCCGGAATACAGAAAGCGAAATTCCCGCGGGATGATCTCGTAAGATCATCTCCCGCAAAAATCTCGGAAAGACCGATAGCGGCCTTTCCGACTTTATTAAATTTCGCCCAATGAGTTGTCAGGCATAGGTGTAGTTTCTTTTAATAATGACAAAATATGAATAGATAGGATTGATTATAAGGAAGGACATTGTCACTGTTTTATCACAACTTGATCACCACTATAGTTACCATAGTAAAGTCACCTACATTGCAACTGTAAGTGTTATTTACATCCCTATACATCAGTATTCATAGTTCACATTGTCATTCAGTCACTATATTTTCATTCAAGTGTACAGTCACTTTATGTCAAATTGGCACTTTGCCACTTTGAACTGGTGGAGTCAATTGTTGAATTTGGAGCAATACGCCTTGCTGAATTTGCTGCTTTGACACACCCCAACATTTTGTAACTAGACAATAGTCGCGTTCATGTACACACAAAGGAATGTAAGTTTGTGACCGTCATAACCTGTCAAATTGGATGCGAGTTCTCCACATCATAGAGTTTACTGAACACGCAAAGTTGTAGAAGTGGTGGTGAATAGACACAAACTCACACATCTACATGACTGTTTGCACTTTGTTGACTAAGCCCCTAAATGTAGAGATGGAGCTGATTTCTGTAAGATAACCTTGTTTTATGAAGATAAATAAATTACTAATTATCTATACAGCCTGTATGTTTTATAGGTTTTTCACTGATAAAAGGATGATTTGGTAAACCATGTCTTTAAAACTAATATGTATAAATTACACATAATGCAGGGCTCATAGGACATTAGCTCATTGTATAGCTGGAAGGAAAACCATTGCAGCCTATAGTGCAGTCTCAGAGCACATTAGTAACAAGCTTTGCAGTGGTATGGTTAACTTCTGCTAAATACATCATATAAAACTGCAGCTGTCTTTCGCACAATTCAAATTCCACAGTGTAGTGATCTGGGCTAAAAGTTAGATTTATTTAACCGTAACACAGTTGTAACACTATTTTTAAGTCAAACTATTTTTCACCAGTCCCTGAGAAATACAGACTGAGTATGTGAAGTGTCCCTGGCCAAGGAAGGAGGGTTTTATAGAAAATAAAGATGTCTACCTCCAGTGGTAACTTTACAGGCATCAGTGTTCAGTGTTGTTTGACTGGTGCTTATGAGATGCTGTAATAAGCCCTACACATAAGGCACATCATTTTTATCCTAAATCTTTCTGAGGCTTTTCTGAAGCTTAATTTGCTCTTTAATGCTTACATTTGCTAATCAATATAAAATGTAATAAAATCATTTGAAATTTGTATGGATATAATTTATTTTACTCTGACTCCATTTGTCTATGTAAAACTAGGCATTACAGGGTTTTATTTCTGGAGCACATGGGAAAGAATTAGCACCTTCTTGACAAAACAATGAAGATCCCTGCTTGCTTATTCCATATGAATAACTCAGTAGGGGCCATTCAAGTAGATAGCTGGAGAATGTTGAGAAAGCTAGTGCTCAGACCTACCCTTTGCAAAATAAGAGACTCCAGTGAGTAGCATACGGATTAAGGTTCTTGTAGAATCCTGGATAACTTCTGCATTGAAATAATGCTCTTATTTCTGATCTCCAGAGTTGCTGGGGATCGCTTACTTAGAGGATAAAAGTACATAGCCAATTACCTTGTAGGGGGATCCATACAAGGTTAGCTTGAAAATATATGAGTTCTAAGATAAACCCATGATCTTTTATGGCCATTCTCTGTCTGTTAGAGAAATTAGAAATGACTTCAGCTTTGCAGAACTTGCTGAAAATTTACAAATAAAGTATGAAAGACATCTGGCTTAATGACTTGAGAAATTAAAAGAACTTGGAAAAGGTGTTCTCCCCATGTGAGCTATATTACTTATTATAACAGATGTATTTGAAAACTGACAAGTGGCCTAGGCTTGGTGAAAATCAATGTGTAGGTACCTTGAGGAGTTGCTTCCTAGACAAAGGACTAAACATCCCAAAAGAATGGAAATAAAAATGGTCTGCCTTGTGTGTCAAAGCAATGCAAGCTTATTCTACTTATACAGAACTGTCCCTATGGAACAAACATTCTCCCCATGTGAACAATTCTACTTTATGAACAGAAAACTAACAGATCTCTTCAACCTTCCAGAAAAAAAACACTGAAAGAAAGTTAAAAAGGTGTCCCAGTCATGTGTACCACAACAATGTAAGCATGTGCTGGCTATCCAGAGCACTGTTCCTAATCTGCTCTATTTCTACTGCAGAGTTCTTTCTCCAAATGTGTCCCTGCCTATGCACAACTATCTCCAACTGTTGCCCTTAAAAGCACAAATGCAATATCTGTTAGATGCAGTACAAGACACAGTCCTCTATAAGCTCTACCTTCCTACTTCAGACAGTCATTAGACCTCTGCTTATCCAGAAACTCTCCCTGGGTTGCTCTGAAAAGGGCACTTGCTTCTTTGTTTTTCAAGTTAAAGCTAAAATGGTGCCAGAACCATATTTTGTGGGTGGAAATTTTTGTTTTTGAAACAAACTTTTACATTTTGAATTCTTAGTTTTTGTGCAAACCTTCGAATTTCAACGTGGTTCGTATTAAAACCAAATTCTAATTTGAACTATGTGTACGGCATCTATTCAGTTCATATCTGTTTATACCTATTATGACTGAATTCGAAGAGACCTGAACCTGCCACTGTTTGGCAGCATTGGATTTTCCCAGATTAATATGCTCATCCCTAATATGTATTTGTTTGTCTATTTAATTATCTATGTGTCTGTCTATCTAAAGGAAAGCTCTGGATGAAGATATATGCACTGTACTTATTTCATTTCTCTATATATGCAGCTTAACTAAATCTCACTGTATAATGATTTAGTTGATTTGGCTGTGACAAGTCAGATTTGCCAGTTAGCTAATATTCCAAGCATTCCAACTTATTTTATTTAGGATATAATTATGTACTATTATACAAGTGCTGTTGCCGCTGACGCTTCTTGGTCTGTCAGCACTCCCATTACTGACCTTCAGTAAGCCTCGATACGCTGACAGAAAAGAATAATTTAAGATGTATATTGAAAGTCAACCTGTTCACACATACTTTCTGCTCAGTTTTTCCCCCCCAGATATATAGAACATTGCTTGTTTCTCATTTCTATATAAGACTGCCACTAATGTTTGCTGACTTTGTAAGTGGTAACCTACTGAATATATGTGTTTGAAGAGAAACAGACAGCTGAGTATATATACTGTGTTCAGGCAAAGAATAAAGAGAGAGAGAGACTAGAGGGGAAAGTGAAAGAGTGGGTAAAATTTTCCATACTTGGACTGCATTGGGGGCCTGTTTTAAAAAAGAGATGTATCACAGAATACCTTTCTGCTACATGTCCCTATTTGAGACCCTCTCCTTTGAGTATCTACACATACTGATAATGAACTACGTATTGTCATTAATAGCTTTGCAAAAATATAATTGGGAATTCTAGAATACTGGGCATAGTAGAATTTTTAATCATAACCAATACTACCCTTACCGTAGAATCTCATTATGCAGTGCTCATTATCTCATTTTACCCTGTTTAAATCATTTCCAGGTCTTTCAGCAATTCCTCTACAGAATCCAAGCTTACATCATTACTTTAGACTCCATGTACACTTACACAAGAGAATACATTTTAACAAATCCAGAATGGATATGAAGCGGCAGTGCAATGTGCGGCACTGCCGCTTCATATCCATTCTGGATTCGGACAGAACGGTTCTTCACTATTATTCCTCCTGAAGAAGCTGAACTTTCAACCGGCGAAACGCGTAGAGGTTCTTTTAAAGCTATATACACACAGCTTTTACTTTGCTTTTATGTAAGTGACTACTATTTTTTCATTAAATACTGTTTTATTTATTATTACAACTATTGTGCCTTCTCTTCCTATCAATATATGTGGTTCCAATTGGATCATTCGTTGGGAGGATTTCTGCACATTTGCATAAACTACCAGGAATTCTTTCTGATTTTAATGTCTATACGCCTTGGCCATTCATCCTTCTGGTAAGTGCAATTGCACTAGGAGGGTGCCCTTTATTTTAAGGTGACGGTATCCCCCATCCACAAAAGGTTGTTTGACCCTCCACTAACCGATATATAAGTTACATACATCACACCTTTGAGGTGCAATATATCGTTTTATTTTATACTACACTTAGAGGAATTTTCTTTCTCCTCTTTGCACTCCTTTGTTTTTCTGTTTCCGCAGATATTGTTGTTTCTTATCTACTACTGGGCACTCCGGCAGCCCTTCTATCTTCAGAGGAGCAGCATCCATTATCAGATACCCTTAGGACTTATATTATACCTTGGACTCTTTTATTATTTTTTCATATTTTAATATTGGTTTATATTGTGTTTCCCATATTTCCTTTTGGCACTGTAACTACTTCTCTTATGATTCTTTGTTTGTATATAATTTACTTCACATCAGTATGTTGAGCATTTTCCCATGTCTGTGTGTATTGTGAATGTATTGTTATAATGTTCGGAGCTGTGTAACTTAGAAGTGCTATATAAATAAAAATACTTATGTACATACCTACTGTATAAACTAAGATTTGTTGGTCTATAGAGTTCATAATGTCATAATGTGGCTATATGGAGAATCAAGTAAAGGATTGCAGGCAGTGATTAGTTATCCATAACTCCTGTTTTACGTGGTCAAGAGTTATAAGCAGTGTAGCTCAGGGGTCAGCAATGGGTCCATTTCCCTTTAAATTTTTAATAATGACTTATAAGATGTGTTCTGATAGTAAGTCATTATAAGGCAGTGGTCCTCAAATAAATGTGATTGTAGTTTTAGATCTGGGGGAATATTTTATTATTCTTTTAGTCAAAATCTGTCAGCTTTAGGGCATTTTTCATCTTTCCCTATATCTGTAATCTGAAACAATAAACTTGATATGGTTGAATTGGATTGGACTTGGGTGTCCAAATGAATATGACACTATGCTAGATGACTGTCCCTGGATCAATCCGCATTGAATAAAATTAACAGGAATTCAAACTATTTTTAAACGAAACCATCATTCATTAAAACCTACATAGCAAATAAATCCCACAGCTTGATTGCCCTTAGAGTAAATTTTACAGCTTATTATGAACATTAGTGTTTAATATTCCATTAAATAGGTAGTATCATTCTTTTATGAAAGTCAACCTAAGTAATCAGGTTCAGATCAAGCCTCCTCCGTAACCCATAATAGCCTAAACACATTATCTGCTCAGAACAGGTGCTGTTAGTATTACAAGCGATAACAAACACTATTCCTTAAATATTCAATATGACAGATCCCACTCTCATACATATGTCTGAAAGAAAATGAAATTGTAAAACAAATCACACTGACAAGAGAAATATTATTTTCCATTCACAGCAAAGGAAGATGGCCATCTCTGACAATAAATATAAAAACAGATGAAGCTGATTTAGGAGAACAAGTGAAAAAGAAAGTGAGATAGAGATGGAATGATGAAGAAAGAAGATCATGCTGGTAGAGTAGGGAAAAGGGGTTATTATAAAAAGAAATGCAGCTGTAGTTAAATTTGGCTTCTCTTTTTCATTTCCAGCATAACCTGTCTTTTTATTGAAGCAAAACCAACAAGAAAAACAGTGGATATTTTTCTTTGTGCACTGTCTTTGGGTAAACTGTACTTGACCTTGCAGCCGAAGATTGATGTTATTCCTCACTTTGAGGGTTTTTCCTTACTAGGTGTTTTCTATTAGAACATCTATGATGATAGGTACCACTACGTGTGCTCATCTCAGAATTGGATGGTGTGGGTTCCTTTGTGGTTACATTATGGCTGCCATTCTGTGCCTATCACCTCAACAATGGTTGACTGTGGTGAAGAAATAAGTTAAGTAGGTCCAGTCCATTCTATTGAGTACAGGTAAATTTACTGCTGGAATAAGAACTGTCCCTTCTCTTAGAGTAGCCTACCCTATAAATGACTCAGATGGATTTGGCCAACAAGTAGATCCGCCAAAATGTATGTTCAATTATTGTGTAACCTAAAAGAGCAAGTTAAGCTATAACTTAGTGAAAAAAAGTCACATCCGCTCTCTACACCAGGTGGTATATAAAGGACTTTACACACCATGGTGTATATAAAGGACAATGTACCCGGTTTTGTAATGTATAAGGATATTAATAGTCACCAAGAAGTTCTATGACCATATAAAAACACAAGGCTACATTTAGAGTCATACAGGGCATGAAACTCTGAGATGACCTTTCATATCTTCATAAATTACAACAGTGTGTCCATTATTCTTGGCAATACACAACAGAGTTTTGAAACACAAAATAAGATACATTTGAACATTGAAACCTATTTACCTTTCGTTTCAATTAAAAATAAGTGCTGCAGTGTTATCGTGTTTTAGAAATTGCCAACATTTCCCGTGATGCAATGTAAGGTGTTTAATCACAAGGTAGAATCATTTGTAGAAAATGAGTTAACTCATTCTCTTGTCATGGTAGCATTGGAAATGATATAGTATTTCAGAACATGCATAACTACAAATTCCATGATCCCCTGTCATGTGTTTAATCATTGTAGAGGTACATTAGCAGTTGAAGGGATGCGAAGGGAGAAGGTAAAGCATCAGCAAGTTTCAGAGGAATGTTTTTTTAAACAGGACTATTGGGTGATGGTTGCTTTAAATTGCAATTGGCTAGTCTTAATCAGGGCCTGTTTTACGAATGGAGTAAATAGGGTAGTTACCCAGGGCCACCTATTCCTTGAGTGACCCTAGTTGCAAACATAATCCTGCAACATACAAGCATATTGCACCCTGCTTTCAGTTTTTCCAAAGGCCCGCTCTATCTGTAAATGGCCCTGGTTTGATGTCAGAACTAGCATTTTAAATTTTAGAAAGTTCCTTACTAATTCTAGTGATTTTGTATATTATAACCCTACTTGCCCTTTGATCTGTTTATGGGAATACAACTATTGCTTAACATTGAGGAACACAACAGACCACTCCTCCAGATGCAATAGGGTATTAGCCCATATATTAGAAGAACAATAATGCCAAAAATTAAAAATGCCTCAAATACATTAATAGTTACTATAAATTGGGTATAGAAAGTAAGATATTTAGCTATTTAGCTTTAAAAATTGGGCTTTAGGGCACACTTCCTGCATATGCTTTTAGTAAAGCACCCTAAAAAATGAGTGAGGTCTGTTTAACAACATGGCTGCTATCAGTAAAGATAAGAACAGACATAAAATAACAAAATTCATGAATTTAGCTTCAAAAATAACATTTTTACAAGTGCTGTATTTAAATACCTGCCATTCCAATCCAAATAGGAATTTAGATTTTTTGTCATGTTACTGGTCCTTTAAGGGAGATTACTGAAACAAAACACATTTAGGGGTGGGTTACCTAGTTTTGTCCTCACCACATACACTGCGCTTCACTTAAAATGATACATACACTTATCTGCTTTGATAAATGGGTTAATAGCCTTTTGCGTCTAGTTGAGTTATCTAGATTTCTTTAGAGTTGTATCACTCTGTTAATCTAGGCTGAAGGTTACCCACACCTGCTTTCAGGAAACCCATTTTTACTGATGTGTGTTGGGATACAATTTGTGCTTGTGGTCCAAAAGAAATGGTTGGAGTTGTAACGTGCCACAGCTGTATAGCTGTGTTTAAGTATGAATAGCTCCATAGATTTCAGAATGTTAATAGGCATCCATCTTGTTGAGCCAATGCGTTAACAAAAGACACTTGTGAGAACTTAGGCCAGTGGTGTAGGATTTGGATATACCTAAAGGCCAGTGCATTTTTATCAGTTGCATAATAATAATATTATGATAGCTCTATATTATCATCCGAATATTATCTTCTATTGGAACTAATATTATAAGGCTATTATTAAATTGTAGCATGAATTATGTCTTGTCCCTCTTTTAACCTTTCCTATTTACTTTAGTCTATTGCCAATATATTCTGCCAGGTTTTACAAGTACAGCGGAGGTGTGAGACAAGTAATTGTATCCTCATTCCAGTTACTGATTTCTCACACCCATGTGGAAAGAGTGATATATAGTATTTGTATTTATACAGGGGAGAAATGGAAGTTGGAATATGAATAGGCTTGCAGTTCTTCAAGCCATAAGCTATTTTTCAATTAACGTTATGAGGAATTTCACCGATTTCAGTTCTGTGCATGTAGCTCGGAATGAGTGAATATATGTATTTAGCAAGAAAGTTAAACAATCTCTTTTAAAATCAACTAACCATTTCATTTTGACAAAACCTGTTATTGAGTGTCATTCTAAGAGAAAACAGGGATAACTGGTATTTCTACGTAGTGTGTGGTTTGTAGTACATTTCATCTATGACCAATGTGTCTGAATTATTTTTGAAAGGGTTTGGGGGAGGTTGTAATCCAGATTAAAAGGACATGTACTTTGTGAGTGTAAATTGTGTTCCTAGGTAAGAAGATCACTTTAGAAGTATCAGAGGCATGTATATTTCAGCAGTCAGTAAAGCCTAGGACAGAGCTGATTGCTTAGTTGTTCATGATGTTTGTCTTGTATTCTTAGCAGACTGGGTGTTCTCTTGCAGATTCTAATCGCCTGCGTGTAGTAAATCAGCACTGTGTATTGTTATGAACTTAGGGAATACTCAATTTTTTCATCTTGTTAAAGAGTCGCTACCATAAAACTATACACTTGCATAGATGCCATCATCCTAAGCCTTTGAATTTACATTTCATTAATTGCACACCAGGGGAAGATCTAGAAAAATATTTATGGGGTGGCGAGAGGGTGGCAGGCATTTTTGAGTGGTGGCAACATATGGCAGATGTATACATAAGGAATAATTTGTTGTTGTCAACTGGGGTGGCAGCAGGGGTGGCAAGGCTTCCTTTTAAGGTGGCATTTGCCACCCTATGCCACCTCGGTAGATCCGCCCATGTTGCGCACAACACTACTACACTGGACTCTTAGATACTAAAGTTTTTAGTTTTTATTTCACTAAAAAAAACAGTAACACCATAAAAATATAAATGTCTCAAATGCATTTATAGTTGTTACAAATTCGATCCGTGCTTCCTAAAATTCTAAACTGTGTCTAAAAAGTAAAATATTTAGCTCTTTAGCTTTAAAAATTGGACTTTTGGGCACACTTCCAACATGGCTGCTATCGGTAAAGAGAAAAACACACAGAAAGCAATAAAATTCATAAATTCGAATTCAAAGATAAAATGTATTTTTATAAGTGCCATGCCAATCCTAATGGGAATATTTATTTATTTATTTGTTATTGGTCTTTAATAAAAGTTACACATATTGAGGTTTTAATTCCTTTTCCTCAGGCACTGTGCTAATTTGTTCTGTTTTGTTAATAATTGGAGGGAATGTTACAAATGTGAAAATGGTAAACAGAAGCACTTTTGGCAACATCACATTTTGCTGTTGGCAAAAATAAACGGTGGCATTTCCATTTGTGTTATTGTTTATTTTTTTCTTGATGGTCCCTTTGAAATAACTGCCTGCGGAAATGGGAACAACTGAATCAGCGCCATATTGTAAAGAAAATGAAGAACCAGGTAAGGGCTACAATGAAAATGGCAGTTATAGTGATGTACCACAACAAAAAGCTAATACAACAAAAAGCTAATTTTAGCACTCAAGGGTTTGTTCACTTCAGGCTGGTATAAGGCTGGGTTTACACAAGCTGATTTCCAGCTGAGTTTTTTAAATTAGGCTCATTATTGTCTATGGTGCAAAACACAACAGCCTGTGTAGATTATCCCACAGGAAACAAAGGATACTGTTTTTCCAACTCAGCTGAAGATCAGATACTGCAAACCCCTAAACCATTATTCCCTATGGAATTGTTTCTGTCACTTAGCCACAGTCAGAAAAGTTTACCCATTGAAAAAGGATATCGATCTGAAATAGAAATTGAACATCATTGGAAAACATTGCAAAGTGCGCCACTTTCAACTCATCAATATTTATCGATAGCGATTTTTTTTTAATGGCACCATTTTTTATCAACCCTATATAAATCAGTAGAATTGAAAATCACAGTGAAATGGAAGTTAACAGGGAAAAATGCCGAAACTAATTAAAAAGGTTGAAATGGTCTTTATAAATATCCCTTGTGGTGTTTTGTCGTATTACAGCCATATTTAGTTACATTGCTGTACAGTGGACAAAGCACAATTGCATCATTAAAATAACTGAAAGGAATTTTGTTATGTTTTATAATATACTGGAAAATAGGCAAGCTACTTTGTGGCACATGCTGCTTAAAGCGATGGGGCACACTTTTGATGCATTGTGTCTACAGTTGACACTGGTGTCTAAACACATTGTATGTCTTTATCCTTAAGACTTTCCAGTATGCTGCAATGAAAGCAAAATATTTCAGATAGAAGCTCTGAGACCAATGGAACCTAATGACTGGTATAGATAGACTGTATTTAAGTCATAAAGTGAGACAGAACTGCTGTGTAGGTAACATGAGGCAGGCCAAACCTCCCAACATAAATCAATAAAAGTTTAAGTAAAACTTTTAAAGGACAGTAACATTAAAAAATTAAAATGCCTGCATTTACAGTTACTATAGACTCAATCTGTGCTTCTGAAAATTCTATTCTATTGTGTCTATAAAGCAAGATATTTAGCTATTCAGCTTTAAAAATAGGACTGGGTGAGGTTTGTTTAACAACATGGTTGCTATCAGTAAAGATAAAAAAGATAAATAGAATTAAAACTTAAAAAGAACAATTTATAATAACTACTTTACGAAAGATGAGACATTTTCACGTTTAAATAAAATGCTTTATATACGCGATAGTGTCCCTGGCAACTGTTGGCACCAAAAAAAATTAAAAATTACCATATGGATTTGTATGGTAGTTATTTGACTTTTTTTCATGAATTTTATTACTTTTTGTCTATTTTTATATTTGCAATCAGACATGTTGTATGTGTTGGTTAAACAGGTCCCACCCAGGCTAACTGTTTTTTATGAACTTTAGACAATGCATATTCATGAATTGCCCCCGACTGAATTTATATTAACTATAAATGCATTTGGGGCATTTTTATTTTTGAAGTTACTGTCTCTTTAAAGGACCAGGAAAACCAGAAAACTAAAAGTTCCCATTTGGATTTGCATGGCAGTTGTTTAACTAAAAGTGCTTTAAATGTTATCATTGAAATTGAATTCATTTTAATCTCTACTGATAGCAGCCATGTTGTTAAACCTCACCCAGTACCATATTCAGTAAGTGCGCCAAGAATCCCAATTTAAATATCAAACTTTCCGGATACCATTTAGGATTTTTTTGGAAACACATATTGCATATATAGAAATTATAAAGCTATTTGGGGCACTTTGATTTTTTTGGTGTTTCTGTGACTTTAAAAGGTAATATTTGGTGCCCTATTTAAAAAGCAGTTCAGGTCTTCCATCTATTTTAATTCTGTAGCCAAAAAAGAAGGAGGGAATAAATACCTTAATATTTAAATGGAACAACCTTCACTACTACGTAGGTGAGAAACCATATTCCATTCCCTTCCATCCTCTCTGGAATACCACCTTACACCTTGTGATTTCACCGAAACGGAATCTCTCTCTCTTTATAGCCTTTCCCTTATTAATGTCACACTGATCCCCTTTCTCAACTTAATTATTTAAAAGAACATTCAGAAATTGAAAATGCCTCAAAAGCATTTATCGTTACTATATATTTAATCTGCGCTTTCGAAAACGTTACATTTTATATAGAAAATATGATATTCAGCTATTTAGCTTTTAAACATAGGACTTTAGGACACACATCTTACATATGCTTTATGTAATGCATCATAGAGAACAATGGAACTGGGTGAGCTCTGTTCAACAACATGGCTGCTATCAGTAAAGATAAGAACAAACCTAAAGCATTAAAATTCAAAATTTAACTTCAGAAATAACATTTTTACAAGTGCTGTATTTAAAAAACTGTCATGTCAATCCAATGGGAATTTTTTTTTTTGGTGTTACTGGTTCTTTAAATACCTCCACTATTCATCTCCTTTTAAAATTGGTTCACCTCCCCTTTAATAATTCTCACCCCTTTTATAATCCTTATTTGTGCATGATTTATTTACTCTGCCTAGTAGGTTCTCTTGTTCCTTGTGTATAAGGATACTGAGCCCTTTATATATACATTGTGCAGATAGTTAGTTAGCTATGGCTTTTAACACATGTATTTAAAGGGAAAGTTTACCTTACATCATCTTAGTAATTCATTAGTTATTTGATATATCATTCTAAACTAAGATATTTTACATTAAAAGTATTTTTTATTTTCATTTCACTTTATTTTTCATTTTCATTATGTTATAAATTGTGTGAATTTTTCTGCCTCCCTTAAATCTACAGTTATGATTTTGTTTATACACTTTGTTCAGACACTTCATTCATATTTCTAGGGTAATCAACTGTAGAAACCAGATTTAAAAAAAGAAGCCAAATTGGATATGAACAGAAAAAAAGATATCCAGCTTAAACAGAAGAATTTAAAGTGAAAATATATAAGATAATGCTTAATAATATCTACTCAAATGTGCATTGCTTTTAAAATAATGATATTAATGTCTCAAAGGATTTCAGCTTCTTCTCAAGTAGTCTGAAATCAATATATGATTTTACACTATGTAAAAACAAAACTATATTATTTCATTATATTTCTTACAAAATCTGCTTCCGTAGTGATTCTTTCATTTTAACATAAATAAGTAAATAAATAAACTTGCAAGTGTCTCATTGCCAGAGGATCACTTGGCAAATCTCTCTGAATGAGGATCCCAGGAAGTCTGGTGTTTAAATGGCCACAGGGCAATACAATGCCAAGCAACTACATGATCTGTACCTGCCCATTCAACATAATTACCCCCAGTAAGTGTTGAATGTTATAAGCTCAGGAATCCACCTACAGTTTTAGTAAATCTATTACCATATATTTGCTATATAACAATAGATGTTCGTTATTGTATGCATTTGATTGACTCTGTGGCTAGAGAAGGCAAATGAAGTCCATTTAAAGATGGATGACTTTCAAACATGCTATAGCTGGCATTTAAATACAACAACCTAGATTATCTTCATTATATCCTGATTAACACTTCTGATAATTTAGGGAATGGTCTTAATTTTTTTTTCCATAACTCGTAGCAAAAAAAGGTATGTAAGTAAATTGCCCTGGGTCATTATTTACAGAAATGCACAGATTTTCATTCAATTTATCTTCCAAAAGCAACAGCGTCATCTATGGGCTTGTAGATGATATATATTAGCAATAAAACTGGAGTACTGCTCGGATAATCCAGGCAGCAATACTTCAGATAATAAAGGTGTGCTTGTTAGGTAAATAACCCACATCCCTGTGTGCTACTGTACAAATCAGAGCTGTATATATCAGCTGAAAAAATAATCAGATGGTTGACTCTGCCTTGACAACTGAGTCAGTTACTAACAGGGGAAAGATTTGGTGAAAAGGGGTTTAAAAACAGCTGTTATTAACCATCAATGAGGTGATCCTGTTTAGGGGAACTTACTGTAGTGCTGTGTTTTAATTAAAACATACATAAACCATTTTTGTGAAAGCTGTTTCCTTGCTAATTTTTATTTTAAATAAAATATATTCCTTCTTATGTATATATAAACATATATTTAAATCCCCCCTTTTTCAAGAAGTGTTCCCATTTACACATATGGGTTATTAAAGAAACGGTGGTCTATTTATTGGAGAAAATTGAGAATTCAAACAATTTGTACTGTTGATACTTTTATTCTTCGTTTAAAGAGATTTTTTTTTAATATTACATTTTAATAAATAACAGCACTGTAGCTTGCAAAACACACGAAAAAAAAAGTCGTTTTCTTAAATTTGTTTTTTTTTTATTCCCATGCTCTTAATTTTCAAGAAAAAAAATTATTCACAAAAAAGAAAATTCAAAACAACAAATAAAGCAAAAAAAAAAATTAAAATAAAAACAAAACAAAAATAAAAAACATAAGTTATAAAAAAAAAAATCAATACATGATATTCTTTTCAACAAGAGCATTATTTAAACATCCACACATCCACATAACCTTTACCACAGGTGTACAATACACTGAGAAGAAAATAGGGGGTGGGGGTGGGGTGATTTTGTGCATTTTATATGGATTCCTTCTCAGTCAGAGGAATAGTAGCGACAAGCTACAAAAACGCCCGCAGTTCAACTTCATATGCGTTTTCTATGCGTTTTTTTTTTTCAAGAACAGATTTTAGAGTTTTTTCAGAACCGAGAAACCGACATTACAAATAAAATTATTATTTTTTTTTGTATTTTTTTCCCCCCCAGCCATTCCTTTACAGCACTGGAAATGTTAGCCTTGGGGTCCTGGTGGTATATCGAGGCATTGTCAGGAGTCACAAGAAGGTTTTTATTTATTTATTTATTATTTTACATAGCATATTTAAGGATACATAGGGAGCTATAAATTGCAGATAAATAATGAAGATCGAATGATCTTTAAAAAAGAAAGCATAGCGTACATATAATTATCATCTGGGGGGTGGGGGAGGGGGGTATGAAATTGTCATTCAAAATGCTCTGGATTTAAATGGATTCTCTTTATTTGTCCCAGTATGGATCTAGAGGGGGTTCTAAGAGTAATGGGTTTATATTTGGGAAACAATCGGGTTTTCCTTTGTAACTGAACACACATGGAGAGTCATGCAGCATTAAACCGATTTATTGGTGCACAATCATCTGACACAATGGAACGGCATATATATATATATATTTATATTTATATACATATAACCTTTATTTAAAGTGGTTAACCCTTATGTTTTCTTTACACCCAATGTTATTTAATGATTTTTTTTTCTCTCTCTTTCTCCTCTCCCCATAGATTCCAAGGCTGCGGATTCCCTTATTTTTAGTGGTAAACGATCAACAATCTCCTTGTGTACCATAAAACAGCCACCATCGTGATTACCACCAAAATGTACCTTTAAATCTGTGAGTTCTACTCTCAGTGCCTCCCTCTCTCTCTCTCTCTCTCTCTCTGTTTAGAGAGATGGAACGTTGAGAACTCCTGTGCAAGGTCAAGTAAACACATACAACCCGCATAATCCAGAGAATAAATTGCCACTCATCCATGTGTTAGGTCTGGTGTCTCTTGCAAAACGTGTCTGGTCCTTTCTGAGAGTCCACAGGGCACACGATCTACTGTGTAGTCCATCAACTATTGTACTGGCAAGCATTCAGACTAGACGCTGGGCTTTGTAGGCTGCTGTATCCAAACGTGGAATGCTGCTTGGATTTTAGTCTCAGGCTGGCCAAGCTAGAGTTACAAGTGTCCCTGTAGACCGTGTATGGTGAACCAGGAGGTCCGTATGGACAAGCAGTAGAAGACATGGCTGAGTTGAGAGAGGAACCACTGATATTATTAAGGTTGTTGATGTTGTTAAGACTTGAGTTGGGCATACCCGGCACCGCTGAGTGACCCATGCTGGAGGGCATGCTCATGGAAGAGATTGAACTGGGGCCGGAGAACATGGACTGGGAAGACAGTGGACTCATGGAGTTGAAGAAGGTGAAGCTCTTGGTTGATAACGGAGCAGGGGTCAGGCTTTTAGTTGCCCAGTTGTTGTAGGGATACCCAGCATACATCTCGTCATAGGGCTGCATCAGGCCACTGAACTGGGGTACATAGCCATTCTTACAAAGGTCCATCTGTTGGTTCCGTTCCCTCTTCCTCCACTTAGCCCTGCGGTTTTTAAACCAGACCTGTGAATAGGAAGCAGAATAAACCATGAGAGTGTACCTAATAAGGAAAGGGTGAACATAACTACCCTAATCCTCTGTAACTACCCCCTCTCAATACACACACATATACAGGAAAAAGCACACACATATACAGAATAACACACACACATACAGGATAACACAAATATATACAGGAAAAAGCACACACATATACAGAATAACACACACGACACACATACAGGATAACACAAATATATACAGGATAACACACACACATATATACAGGATAACACACATATACACACACACATATACAGGAAAACACACACACACATAGACTTATACAGGAAAACACAAACACACAATTTCACATAGGCAACTATGCACAATTATAAATCTCATAAATAAACACTCGCTGTCACGCATACATGCACACACAAACTCGCAAACACACACATGGTTACTATGGCTACAACTG
The DNA here is from genome assembly GCA_021901965.1 of Pipa carvalhoi. Classification (NCBI taxonomy): domain Eukaryota; kingdom Metazoa; phylum Chordata; class Amphibia; order Anura; family Pipidae; genus Pipa; species Pipa carvalhoi. The sequence continues at coordinate 17,564 of JAKJJM010040559.1, forward strand.
CGAGTAATAACCCATTCATATAAAGTAATATAATCCAAAGTGTTCATGTTAATTAAAATACAATGGCCCATCGGTTTGATGAAATCATGTTAAAAATAGTCCCCTCAATGAGCCAATTCAGGGGCCAAAATGAAAAAGTCAGGGCTCGATTACAAATAATTGCAATTCTATCTTTTATTGTCCAGAACCTTATAAACTCATTACCTTTGAAATCAAACATTATCATTTACTCACGCAATTTACCATGTAAGAAATTAGTTTCATTGTAACGAATCAGTGCCTAATCAAGTTGTTTTATTAACAAGAAACTTCGCCCGAACCGTTGCGAATAAGTATTAACACTTAGCGATAACGTAATAGCAATCGTTATCAATATCACAATTAAATGTTGCTGTTGTGACTGCGAACAATGACTGTTATTGTTAATGTTATTCAACGTCATTCAAAACAAAAAAAACAATGTATGAATTGGAGGGGAAACGATATCAGTGACAGCAGAAAGGAAGTAAGTGAAATCATTATTTATGTTCTCTGTTCCAAGAACTTCCAGCTAATTCCGATTATTATTTAGCAGAGACTGCTCTTGCATCCAAACACATCCAAAAGTCAATTCTCCAACCACCAAGGATCTTTCTTTCTGCCTTGCAGAAGATTTCTGCTTTTAATTTACTCCTGCTGCTTTTGCTGCATGTAGTTTACAAAGAATATTAATTGGCCATGGTAACTGTTTTATCAATACTCTCCCTAATAGTACATTTGTGTACCAGTATACCAGCGTATCCGACTACTTATACAGAGCCATAAAAAGCCCTTGTTACAGATCATAAAAAATAGGATTGGATTAGTAATGTTTAGGCAGAATCTTGATTTTGCCCTTTGGATATAGAGACTTTGCATGTATAACTAATTAGAATTTATTGCCTTACCCAGTTACAGAAATTCATATGTTAGGTAAATTCCTTTAAGTTTGGAAAATGGCAATGATTTTGATTTCATTAAACACAATGCAGACCAAACCTGGTAGAAATAACCATTTGACAAAATATTTCTTAATTAAAACAGAAACTTACAAAACATTTATAGTTCGAATTCTGCTTTTTTTTACACTTACTAGAAAATTCCTGGAGCTTTATTCTTTTTTTTTTTTTTAAGTGGAAAATATATTAAATTTTTTTCAAGGATTTTTTTTTCCAGAATTTGAATGAAATAAACTACATCAAAATAAGAATGGACCGAAATGTGTTGTGTCTTGTTTGATTAAGGAATGAATTGCTTTAAAAGACAATGGAAGATTTTGTTAAGGAATAAACAAATACTAAAAAAAATAAATAACTTTATTCATGAGAGTGTTTGGATGAATTTTACATTTTATTTCTTATGAGAAAACTTAATATTCGTTTAAATAAAACAATACTTGACCAGGTAATGGTGATTTGGGGTATTTAATAATATCATATTTTGGTGCATATTCACCAGCATTAAAAACAATCCGACAATTTCATTTGAACCTTTTCTTTTTAACACTTAATAATTTGGCTTGGTTGTTCGATCGTCGTCCATATATCTGTGGTCATCTATCGATCATTAGTCGTCCGCCTACATTATTTTCTGGCAGGCAGGAGTAATATTTAGGCTTTTTATTTTAATCCTTTATGTAAACGCCATCTAAACGAGTTAGGCTATGGTGAATGTCAATGTAAGAGCCAACTCATATTTTATATAATGTTGATGTTAATGTGCATAGGCATTCAGTGATTTATAGAGAGGTATCATCTTTAATAATTTCCTTTTCTTGGTATTATTTTGGATTAAGGGACTTGTTTGATCTGTCCAGGCCAGACCCTCGGATTAATGCAGCTATATACACACTCTTTCAGACTAGCAATTACACAGACTTCCCTCTTTGAGAGAAGGAATTGGTTTCTATCTCACATATCGTTATATATATATATATATATATATATATATATATATATATATATATATATATAT
>JAKJJM010040633.1:0-13835 GCA_021901965.1 Pipa carvalhoi
AAAACCAAACTGAAATCCTACCTTCTGGAGCACTAGCACTGATATTTATTACTGAATTTTATGTATATATTTTATTGTATCCTTATTTAGTTATTTATGTTTAAATATTTTGTATTTATTGACCTGTGTTTTGACACATTGTTACAGCTCTTATTACACCCCTATCTGTATATGTAATGTCTTCCTCCTATTTAGATTGTAAGCTCTACGGGGCAGGGACCTCCAACCTCATGTGTCATCCACAACCTGCACTTAAGTGAACTATCCCTGTGATACTACACTCATATTGTTTATTGTACTTTTCCCATGTATGTATTATATTTGTATTGCTGAACTGTACAGCGCTGCATAAATATGTGTCGCTTTATAAATAAAATTATACATACATACATACATACATGGGCGAAACGCAGCAAATCATTTATTTTGTGATTTTAAAGGGGCTAAAGCAGCAGTCCCTAACCTCTTCTAGATCGGGGACCGCTTCTCCGATCCAGCAACAGTTTGACGATCCGTTGGGAGGGCCAATGCGTGCTGACGGCCACATGCTGGTGACGCGCTTCTTGTGCGTACATCACCATTAGGCGAGCCCACAAGGACCCAAGTATTGGATTAACTGGAATCCTAAATGGACATGTACTGAAAGGACAAGCTTTAATACACACTTGTGAGCAGTGCTCATTGGTTGAACATTGCTTGCACATGCCTAGATGTAAGCAGTGCCCTAGGGCACACAATGGGTTTGTTCCTAAACCCTCAATATGGCTGTGTCTGAGTTCTAATCTGAATCTTATGGCTCAGGCTACTGCATGGTAAGCCACAGGGCAGTGATTGGAGGCTCATTTAGCTAAGCATAAGCTGGCTGGCTTTAGGATGCCAATCAATCTGATGCTTTAGTTTCCCTTTGGCTATAAGCATCTGGTGGAAGTTTGCAAACACTATTACAGCCCAAATGGGGCATCTTTGCAAGCTTTGGACCAAACAATGGGCTAAAGTTAAAAGGACAGAAATACCAAGCAATTGAAAATGCCTCACATGCATTTGTAGTTACTGTATATTCAATCTGTGCTTCCAGAATTTCTAAATAGTGTCTAATAAGTGAGATATTTAGCCATTCAGCTTTAAAAATAGGCAATTAGGGCAACACTTCCTGAATAAAGCACCAGAGAAAACTATGGGGCTGGGTGAGGCCTGTTTAACAACATGGCTGCTATCAGTAAAGACAGACAGATATAAAGCAACACAATTTATGAATTTAACTTGGAAGATAACATTTTTACAAGTGCTGCATTTGAATAACTGCCATGCCAATCCAAATGATTATTTTAGTGTTACTGGTCTTTTAAAGGGGAAGATTGTAGTGGATGTAGGTTTGTTTTGCATAACAGAAAAAAAAACTTCCATTATTTTCTAAATAAAGTTAAAGTAGTCTTACCAAGTCCTTCTTTAACAACACATTTCCTTCACCATTTGTATTTGATGACTGCAACATCCCGACATATGCAGCTGAACTACAACTCCCAATATCCCATGACAGATAAGCCTGGACATCCCCGTTCTAATTGAATTCCTCCTTTAACTTAAAGGCAATTTTAAAAAAAACAGTGGTCTTGACTTTCCTGCGGTTTGGATCTGGGTCTACCTCGGCTTTTTCCAGGACAACTCAGCCGACAGCTATAAAAGGTTAAAAATAAAAATCTACTGCTGGATCAGCCGGGAATGGATTCTGCTGAATAACCCAAACCTGACATACTTCACCGTCAGTGGAGCCAGAGGCTATATAGCATTGCTGCAGACTCCAGTGCAGTAGAAGCAGATGCCCAGGAGAGGGAGCTCTAGTAACAACAGACAACTTTAACTATATCCCTGCCTTAGACTGTCAGAGAATAATTTACTTGGGTTACAACTTTTTAGGCAGAAGGATATGTATATCTTAAACCAGGTATTTTATCACCGGGGGCCATATCTGTCTTATCCTATATATTCCGCACAACTAAAAGATTCATTACGTATCTCCCTGAACCTATAATCCCATATAATCCCGTACTAGTGATCATCTGCACAGTTCACTTCATTCTGATTGGTTCACGGGACTTCTATAAACATGGTTTGAATGAGCATTTTGATTGGTCAGATTTTATTTGATCAAATTCTGTATGGATTTCTTTTCTATACATGCGCTAGGTTATAGGAATTACATTAACGCATTCACTTTGGAACCAATTCAGCAAAGACTAGAAACAGATCCTGATTTCAATCATCCATATATGGAAATACTTTAACTTGCATAGGAATGCCTTAAAAATAAACATTTTGTTACTGCAAAATTCAAAAGAAATAACATGAATGCGTACTGCAAGGGAGCCCGCAGTTTTATTGGCAGGGGTAGAGTGCAACTATAATGTTATAGGTTAGGCCAGTGAAATTGCAGTGATATTTTCCTGTATTCTTTTCATCTAGTTCAGTGGTTCTCAAACTTTGTTCACCTTTCCTGAAGGTCAACTCTCGGGCTTCGTCTATGACAGCAGTGGCAAACCTATGACACGCGCGCACTCAGAGCCCTCTCTGTGGGCACGCATGCCATCGCCACCGCTGCTCTAACAGCTGTCCTAGATCCCCCGCAGCGCGCGAGCGCTCCTTCAGTGCAAACCGTGTACCCGACCCGACAGTTTTCACGAGGAGCGCTCGCTCGTCGGGAGGACCCAAGCAGGATAACCCAATGCAGGCGCGATGACATCACTGAATCAGTGCCTGCACCAGGGGGGAAGGCGCTGATGAGTGACATCACTAATCGGCACTCAGTGCAAACAAGGTTTGCCACCACTGGTCTATGAGATACTATACTGAGATTATACACAATTTACACTGGCATCACATAATAGAACACATTTAGCGGAAACACAGCCTAAACCCAAAAGCTTTCAGGCATCACCATAGCTGGGTTACATCATTATTTGAATGCCAGTCGTAACCCCAAAATAGGGTGGCAGTTACACAACATGTACTCGAAACTAACAGGGGAATTCATCAACAGGCGCAATCTTACCAGAGGTCTAGTAACCCATAGCAACCAATCAGCTATAACCATACACTAGTACAGGGGAACTAGACATTTGAAAGGCAAGTTGTGGTTGGTTGCTATGGGTTACTAGTCCTCTGTAAATGATAGCACAAGGTGATGAATTTCCCTGTAAGAATCCTGCTTTTTAGCATTCACTGCTTTTACAATTTACAAGAATTACTTACACCAAAAGAATTAGATGCTATTTGGCAGGGAAACTATTGAAAACCAGATTACAGCTAGATAAGGTTCCCTCCTTGTGTGTCCAACATAACAGCATTGTGCCTCACAGTGTGAGAGCCACTGGTCTAGTCTACTCAGTGGCCTTGCCCATGGTCTAACACCCTTCTATTTCCTACACACGTCATTCCTTTAAATTAGATTGTAGCAGAACTGTTACTGCCAAGTGATTTCCAAGAACATCGGATAGAATTGAAACACTGTAAACAGAAATGAAATTCATATTGCTCATTGGTTTTGGATACAAACGCACACAAAAAAATTGCTTTTGTAATCAAGACCGTACACGTTTTCTTATTCTCAAATCTGAATACTCAGTAATTCAACTGAATAACCAATACTTAAAATAAATACCCAGATAAAAATATCGTCTGGTATTCATAAATAATGTCGGCTTATTTCACAGACTTGCAAATTCTGCGTAGTGCCCAATAAATGTGGCTGAATCCCAAAATCAAATGGTGGATTCTATACAGTGGGCTGTGTTTGTGTCACATAAAACATAGTGGTATTCTAAGTAACTTTTGTACATGTTCTGAGATATCCGAATAGTCACGTAGAGCTGTGAATTCATGTCTATTCTCCACTTCCCCATGTTCTCTTATTGACTAAACTCTGGAAAGTGGCGAATGCACGACCAATTTGGGTGACTACGACAGTTGCAAAGTTAGAAGTACCTGTGTACGTGCACAAGTACTTCTACTAATGACTAAGCGGAGGAGTGGTAAGAAGGTGTGAATGTGACTAGGGGAACTGCTCCGAATTCACCTGTTTGACTTCACCACGTCAGACTGGGGAATTGGGGGGGTTGATGACAGGGCTCCAGTGTTGTGTAAAGGCGACTATTCATTCAAAAGTGACAATGGCGACCGACTAAGTGACAACATGACCTAGGGACAAGGTGACATAGAAATAGAATATTCACAGAATACAGTTAGTTGGATATGGTGACACTCACATCACTGCACTTCACTTGTCGAATTCGCCTCAATCCGCATGACTTCTCATCCTACTTCTATTCGCCTGACTACACCACACTATGCATCAGACCGCGATTTCCACTGTCCCCCCTGTTCACCAAGTGTATTTTCCACGTAGTCAACACTGAGAAGTGAATTCACGTCTATTTTGGCAATGTGACTTGAATTGTAGCGAGGTGAATTCACCCTTTTAAAAATGCGTCCCTTTGCGATTAGTCTTTAGCTTGTATTTTTGGAGTTTCTTAATTATTTATCCAATCGTCTTCCTTTCTGGCAATTAAATTGTCCCGTTTTACTAAGGTCTGTTCATCTGGAAACCAATCAGAGGTTTCAAGAACAGACTGGAAAGAGAAATTGGATAAGACATGAGCAGAATGGTATGTAATATCAAAAAATATAAAACTGAAAAGAAAGGAAATAAATCTCAGATTAAAATCAAGAAAAAAAAACCATGGTAATTATCTGAGAATAGCACTAGTTACAACAATCTAACATCTGCATTAGTAAAGCAGGGGGTAATGTATCAACAGGGGAAATCATTTACTGAGTTTAAGTAACCCATGCCAACCAATGAGACATTAGCATTCACTATTCTATATTTCCAGTTACCAGTGAATGCTAACTCCTGCTCAGCTGATATAGGTTAACAGACCTTAGTAAATAACTGCCTCTTGTTGATACATTTTATTATATGCCTTACTAATTACACGGTAACTATCATCAGAGACTGCTTCACAACCTTTTTATTTGTGCACTGCCCTAAAAAGAAAATGCAAGAATGTGCACAGATACAATGTAACTTTGCACCCATGGACAGTGTGGTGGCTCATTGCTGCCTTGCAGCGCTGAGGTTCTGGGTTCAATTCCACCCTGGACTTCATCTGCATGGAGTTTGTATGTTCTCCCTGCACCTGCGTGGGTTTCCTCTGGAGGCTCCGGTTTCCTCCCACAATCCAAACATACATCTGTGTGTGTGTGACTGAAACTAGATTGTAAGCTCCACGGGGCAGGGACTGAAGTGAATGATGAATCTCAGTAAAGCACTGAGTAATATATCAGCGCTATATAAATACATACATATCCATGATTTACAAGTATACTTTTCTGAGACTTCATCTGTGATTTCCCTAAATCTGGCTCTATAAATATTGCATGCCTCCCAGTCAAGGTTATTCAACAACAGAGACGATCTTTCCAAAGGTCTAGTAGCCCACAGCAAACAGACACTAGCATTCAGTGGTACAGGGATAATAGAATCCTGAAATACAAGTTGTGATTGGTTGCTATGGGTTGCTAGACCTCTGTAAACCATTGCCCCTGTTGATGAGTAACTCCCCCCCCAGGTACAGTAAAAGGAACAGGGGACAGCCAATTAGCAGCAGTAGTACATCATGTAACGAACTCTTCATTTCTGCGGTCTCTATGCATGAATTAAACTCTTTAGGGTTAATTACACAATCATGGACACATGATCACAATGCTCGCATATACGACATTGGCAGTGATTTCTATGTACAAAGTAGTCCTGAAACAAAAGAAGCCCTTAATGTTTCTGACCTTGCTCGTTGCAACGCCACCCCTCAATATATCTTTAAGGAACAATGAGATATTATACCACTTAACAAAATGACTGCAGTCAACTCTACAACTTTCAATGTAGGTTACAAAATGAGGACTCACCCCTGCTGCTGCCGCCATCTGAATTGCCTCATGAATACCGTACAGCTTTCCCGCCACCAGGTAAACCCCGCTGGTCCATACAGCACAGGCCTCGTGCACCCAGTGCTCCTGAGTTTCTAACTCTGGACTGGGTGGCTCATTGGTCTTGCCACACTGATGTCTCTTTGGTTTTTCATTCTCTGACATCTCCACCTTTTTGTTGCAGCAATAACAGCTCGGCAACTTCCTCAAAACTCCTCGGACGCTGGAGCGCAGGTTATTGTGTTTACCCGGGTCAACGTCTCCGCTATCCGAGCAAGGCGTCCTTGTGCTACCAGCTGTGCAGACGCTGTCTGGGGCCTTGGAAGCTTTATCCGCAGAAAGATCTTCTGTTTTCAACTTATCCTTTGGCCTAGATTTCTTGTTAGGTAAGCAGTCCATAGGGTAATAAGGCCCACAAAGGTCCCCCATGTCTTTGAAATTGGCTGGGCTCCGACAAAGGCAGCAGACAAGACAGCCAGAGGGCACTGCCTTGCAAACTAGAGGTCCCAGCTGCATTCTAGAGGAGAATGGCAGTAAGCCAGGGCTGGGTAATGAGGCGGCATGAGGAAGTAAGCGCATCATGCTTCTCTCCTTCAAGAATCTGCTCTCTTCCCCGGCATTGTTAATCACTGTGCAGGTTGTAGTGAACTCGTTCTTTCTCTCTACTTGAACATACGGCGAGAATGGTCGTGCTCTGCTTTCTGCTCGCGCTGGTTTAGAAGACACGTATTTCAGTTTAATTTCAGGTTCTTGAGGGCTAATAAGCGGGGCAGGCTGTCTCCTCGACCTACGCTTGCCGGCATTGGCCGGCTTAGTAGACTTGTTTCTAGGACAGCATTTGCGCTGACTTTTAGCGTAGCCGTTGAAGGCAGAGTACTTGGATTTTTTCCTTGCTCGGATTTGGGACGAGGGCTCTTCCGTCCCTTTGGGGACACCTTGGGTCTCCTTGATTTCTAACTTTTTGTCCTTGCATTTGTTAGCCTGCAAAACACTTTCCGAAAAAGCTTTGTCTCTTGGCGTAAGAAGGACAGAAGGAGATTTCCCCACTGGCTTTTTTGTTGCATTTTTGGGGATACTCACAATGCCTCTAGATTTCCCTCTTCTGATCCTCTTCTTTGGCACGGCACTAAGTCTTTTTGTACTAATGTATCCACCCTCTTGCTCTACTTCCATCTGTGCGCTAAACTCGCAGTGAAGGGAATCCGGTTTCAATTTCCTGCTGGGAAACGTTTTTTTCTTTAAAAATCTACTGTTTGAACCTCTACAGTTCAGGGAATGTAATTGGGGCTGTGACTTCTTAAGTGCATTGTTTAGACTTAACATTTTTGATTCAGTCTCTGCTGGAACTGAAATAAGCTCTCTTAGTTCATTTGTCTTCTCCAACACATTTAGTGTACTGTCTCCAGTGGTCACAACACTATAAAGTCCTGGCCCAGCAACACCTTGCTTCTTCTGATTTGGGGAAGTTATCTTTTGTACAATGGCCTCCAATTTAAGGCCTCTGCCCTTTCTGGGAGGCAGAACTTTTGTTTTTACTGCGCCTGCATAAGCTGAACGTGAGGACATTTTTATGCACACCTCCGGTGTCATGCGAACAGAAGGCGTTTTTAAGATGACCTTGCAAGACTTTTTAGCGGCAATGGTCAACTTAACCTTTTCTTTTTTCTTTGGCCTAACATTTTTGTATAATTTGGCAGGAGATTCAGATTTTTCCTCTTTCAAGTTTTTGCTGCGTAAGACCAGATTCTTTTTTTTCGAGGGTACCGGGGAAATAAAATTTGGTTTTCTCTTGAGGGAGTGCAGAGTTCGCTCGGGCATCTTGGTATTAACTGATACACCTGAGTTTGAAAGCTTTATTTGTTGCCTCACTTTAGGAATCAACTTGTATGTGTCTGGAACAACACAGCTGTTTGTGACCATTTTCTTTAAGCAGGCACGTTTCTTCAGAACCATCGTCATGCCTTTCTTTCCTTTTCTCCTTTTGGTATGAAAGATTTCTGGTTTCTTGCTCCGAGACCTAAGTATCATAGACTTTTCATCCTTTAGAAGGTTATTGCTGTTTTCTTTCGCTTTCTGATTTTTCATGCTACCAGGTAACTTCCTTTGGAGCAAAATGTTTTTTTGGTCATCTGACGAAGACAGTACCTGCATAGCTACTCGCCCACCTCTTTTTCCAGATGTTTTTTCCTTCATGTCAAACTCTCCTGTTTTATCTGTCTTCTCATGGAGCGCTGTCAATCCCACTGGTGATCCACACTCTGGAGGCTCAGCTTTTGCAGTTGAGGATCGGGTGCACATTCTTGAAGGTCTTTCTTCTACTATGGGAGCCTTGGTTACTGTAGTACTTTCACCTTCTGCCTTTGGTGCTTCAGTTATTGCCTCACTGAAAATGTTCTGAACTGTTCTCTCAGACTCTGTTTCTTCTGTTTTGCACAGGTTCTTATTATTGAGTAGAGGCTTCCTCTCAGTTGTCTCCTCAACTTTCAAATCCAGATGATTATACTGCTCTTTTATGTTTTCTCTCTCTTTGTCTGGAAGGTTTAAAGATTCAAGTGCGCAGTCTTCATCATCCACTTCCTTTTTCTCTTTTTCATCTGTAGTTTTAATGTGTGTTATGGTGGACTCAAACCAAATGTTCACTTTAGACTCTGTAGCAACAGCTGGGCCCAGCAGGATGATTGAGTGACCGGAGAGTTGAGATGGAACCGAATTCTCCTTCTCTTCAGTGCCTGTGATTTCATCGGATTCTGGGGTATTGATTGAAGACATTGTTTCAATATCCTTTAAAGGTTTTGAAGGAGATGCATCATATATGAAAGATTTTCTGTCTGAAAAGTCACACAAGGAGGAATAGTCTTCTGGTTCTAAATTGGAGTCCTTCTGGGAAGGAATATCAGGGATGTCTTGAAAATCATCTTCAGTATAACAGTCCCTAGTATCCTCCATCCACTTTTCATGATCAGTCTTATCTTCAGTGAAGACCAAGTCTTCAGCTCCATCCTTATTAAACTCCTCACCTGAGTCATTTTCTACAGGAGTTTCAACATCAGGAACATCAAGCTGAGAGTTAGCCTTATTATCTTTGACCTGGAATAAGCCTTTCTCCAGATCAGATGTATGTAGGCTAAGCTCCAGCTCTTTCCACCTTAGGCAAGAATCATTCATGTTTTTATCTGTCCAGCCAAAGGGATCAGTTGTCTTTGAACATGTTATAGTTGTATTGGAAGAGCTGGTGTAACTGGCACTAGATGTAGCAGCACAAACATTCTTTTCAGTACTTAAACTAAGACAATTTTCAGGTGTTTCTGCCTTTTTAGCTGGTGTTGATGAAAATTCCTCTGCCTTGTAAGGTTTCTCGTCAGGAAGGTCTTTATTTAAAACTTCAGGAAATTCTTGTAGATTCTCTTTCTCTGACCATGACTGCATTACAACTGACTCTACACAGGTAGAACTGTTTTCTATATTTAGAGGAGACTTTGAGGAGTCGTTATTTAGAGCAGGGGAATCCACCCAAGCTTTCTCTGCTTTCTCATTATCAATGGCATCTTGTAGTGCTATGATTTCTGTAGATAGCTCTTCTTGGGAAAGGGCATTCACCAGTAAGTGCGGGCATTCCCTGTCACTGCTCACCAGTTTTGCAAAGGTCTCCAGAGGAAGGCTGGAATGAATCGTTTGAAAAGAATCATCAGATTTTGTAGACAAGTTGTCTGGAGATGTCACAGAACACGTGGAGAGCGATTCTGGTTTCATTTTGGAGTTGTTAGCCCTTGCTGGGCTTTGGACTGAACCACAATACAAGTAACTTCTTTCAAGTTGGTCCTCTGAACCACTGAGGTAGTCTCCATCTTGAAGCTCGGTGTGAACTGACTGAGGAGTTCCAAGAGTGTCAGATAAAGGAGTCCCCAGCTGGTCTGCAGAATATGTACTGCTTTCAGGGCTACAGTGCTGTCCTTTAATTTGCTCAGGAGTTCTAGGTGAAGTTTTAACTGGTTTCTTCTGAGACATTCCACTTCTGGACATAAGAAGCTGCTGAACTGTGTTAGAGATGTTTTCTACTTGAGATGTTAGAGCTGTAAGGCTCTGCAAGCTCAGGTCAGACAATAAAGTCTCTGGAAGTTTGTCATTTTGCAGACTTTTACTCTGTGACTCTGGGCTGGACGTTCCTGTAGGTGAAGGATTGAGGAGAGGCATATAATGACTGTGGTCAGACATACTGAGAGGAAATGTGGCAGCATTATGCTGCTGTTGGTTATACTGGAAATTCTCAAGGTTTGGCATCAAAGGGGACGGCGTTGAGCTGTAGGATGGCGACCTGCCCACTGACCGAGCTGGAGAATGGTTAGCATTAGGACTGAAGTTTTGATAATACTGTTCTGGAGTTCGGCTGGGGGTTTCGGATTGGCAATAGGATTGATTCTGTTGATTGAAATGTTGATATTTGGCCATATTTTGGTAGTGCAGTGTCTCCTGCCCATGATGGCGCTGTGGCTGCTCATATGAACTCATTCTAGTTGACTGGTAACCATGCATGGTCTGAGACTGCTGACCTGCTGTAGCCATGGTGTGGTCATGCTGAGGGGTAGAAGGTGCAGTGCAACTCTTATAGGAATGAGAGACTTGGCTTCCCCCTGGCACAGAGGAGTAGGTTGAAGTAGGAAAATTCTGGTTAAAGTGGGAGGTTTGGGTAAAAGAGAGGGAAGAGGATGTAACATTGTTCTGTACCTTTTGCCTGGGTATTTTGGCATATGATAGGGCCTGTTGTTGTTGTTGTTGTTGTGGATGATGCAGGGAATGAGAGCTGAATGGATGCTGCACAGCTGGATCCTGATAAGCCCTTCCTTCCCTGGGTGTCTTTTTTATTAGATTTTCCTCATACTTCACCCCAGGCAAAGTCTGAGATTGTCCCCAGTTCTGCAGCCCTTCTTCCCCTGCAAAATGTCCAGGGTACACATTACCCTCTGTGAAAGTGGCAAAGGAGACTCTGCCTTGCAGCTGCTGAACATTCATGTGCTTATCGCCTCGGGAGTATTTCTCCCCCACGCTGTTTTCATAGCCTTGATAGGATGTCTGGGCATAGTAGCTTTTGGTCACCTGCCTGTGACGCTCACAGTTGAGTGCAGGCTGACTTTGATGTCTGTAATTCTCTAGGCGTGATGAATCCTGTGATGTCGGTTGGTAGTTCTGCTGGTTGCCGTGGAAACCGCACCTTTCCCGAAAAGACTGCATGACTTGGGCTAGTTATCTGTAATGAGAAAAAAAAAACAGAAGAGAAAAGATTGAGATATGAGGGTTTCTCTTTTGTCCGTGGTCTAAAAGCCAATAAGCCAATAACGGGTGACCATGCTGTTTCCCCCCCCTAATACTAGACTCTCATGAAATATGCATAATACGATGTTTATTTAAATAAGAATTATGCCTTTGTTTATCACAACCTTCAATAAAAAGGAATGAGCAGGAGAGAAGACTGGGCTGTAGATCTGGAATAGGAAAAGCCACCATTTTAATAACAATGTGAAAACATTAGACTGGGGTGTATATGGGTCAGTGGTTTCAACAGCTCTATATGGGAACACAGACATCATGATTGACATTCAGGGCCAGATTCCGTAAGGTCCGTAGTTCTGGGGAAATGCCTTTGCGAAGGCATTTCCCCGAAGTGCATGAGGCGCGGCCGCTGAAATAGTCGCGGATGCGCTTCATGCACTTCAAAAACAGGCGAACAGAGCAGCCGCTCAGGGTTCTCACCGGAAACAGTAAGAAAACCATTTTAGGCTGGCAGGGCAGTTATTCCTATACTGCACTTTTAAAAATTTTATCATGAAAAGTTCAAATCTTGATTTCTTTTTTTTTTTTTTTTTATTGCTTTGCATTTGCTTTTCTCTATGCTGACTGCAACCATCTCATATTCTGTAGAAAAAGCAGAGTCCCCAAAAGCCAAAAAGTAAAAGTACATTGATTTTTCAAATGACATATGCTATCTACAAAACTTTAAATTAGATATAAGTAATTTGAGGCATATTTTGGTTTTACTATCCTTTGGGTCATTGACATTTTGAGTTCATGTTACTTAAAATGGTAATAGCGTTAATGGAAGCAAACTCTGCTGACAATGACCTTTCCTCTCTCTGCGGCATCTTTAAGGATGCACAATCCAACAATTTTCAAGGGATTAAGAAATTACTTTTCAACATAAAAAAATAACTTCTTCAGTTTAAGACACATTTATAAACACCCTCTATGGATTACATTCCTCGCTAAACGGCCCTTCCACAGCAATATATATGATCTTTCTTACCAAAAAAACAAGGATCCCATTCGAAAATCATAAATTATTCATTCATTCAAAAATAAATAAATAAAATATTGCTTGGGCAAGACAAGAAGTATTTATTTCTAGAAGGCAATGCTAGAGCTGAAGTCTATGAATGAACTTTTTCATTGTGCTTTAAAAGGAGAGAAGCGCATCAGTTTTTGGTCATAATACTAGAAATAGATATTGGGAGAAATAAGGCTTTTTTTTCCTCAGCAGAATATTGTATGACCGTATGTTTAAAACCTAAAGGGAAATAAAGAGAAAGTCAACCTTTATTTTTTATTTATAGGGTATATTTGCCCTTCAAAATACTTTTCTTTAAAAATAAATTTCAAAGGGAATCCATTTTGAAGACTGCAACAAATAATGCTCAGTCAAAAGTTATTGGGACACTTTGATATATCTTCCTGTCTGCGACCGGCAATGGGCCTAAACAAGTTACCGTATTTTTCGCTCCATAAGACGCACCTGAGCACAAGACACACCTGGGATTTTAAAGGAAGAAAATAAGAAAAAAATATTCTGAACCAAATTCCCTCCCTCTCCTGCCTGCCCTCTCTCCCTCTCCTGCTTGTCTGCCCTTCCGCTCCTGCCTGCCCTCTCTCCCCTGCCTGCATGTTTATTCCATGCAGAACTACCGCATACACAAAGCCAGTTCATCTGTACATTATCCCTTTTACTAAAGAGAGCAATGCTCATATTGTCTATTAATGCGTGTTGAAAAGGATAAGCTGGGAGGTACCTCACGGCTAAAATTATGTCCTTCCTTCCACGGATCTCCCACTGGACACGATGACTCCACAGCCCCGCATGGTATGTGTAGCCATGTCATTTTAATACACAAAGTAACATTTTTACAGCAGTTGTACACTAGATGTATTATTAACCATGGTACAATGTCAAAATGTATGGAGAGGAAAAAAAAAATCACTAAAATTGGATTTCAAGACACTGTTTATTGAGAGAAAATAGGCCAATGGGGGTTTTGTCACAGTAAACCTTGTCTAGAGGAATTGCAAGGCATTCTGGGTTTTGGCATGCTGCTTCTGCAAAGCCTAGTGTTCTATTGGTTTGATTAATATAAACAGAATTGGTTCTTCCTCTGTTTATTAAATAAATTATTTATTTATTTCTCTTCATGGTTTTTCTGGCAGACCCATGCCTAGTAGAATGAATGCATTAGTGAGGTAGCCGTTTACCCCTAACATTACAAGCATATAGTGCGCTCTCAGACTCAAATGGAGTAAATGTAAGAACAATTAAGCTATTGTAATACTCAGTAGGTTTTAAGTTCAATACTAGGCTATTTCGTTTTAGGATTGCTGTACTTGTATAATTAAGTATTGTATGTTGGAATGACTTCTTAAAAAACTAATAAAATGCAATGGAAAAAAAAGGTAGCAAATAAAACTTATTTTATGGCAATATGTGATGGTAGTGTGGCGGTTGCAACTCCTGTACAGGGGTTTTATACGAAAGTAGGTATGTCTCCCCCACCTTTCGGTACTATGGCTTTAAATCTGCACAGTTTCTTAATTAA
>JAKJJM010040636.1:0-16683 GCA_021901965.1 Pipa carvalhoi
TTAGAGTGGCAAAAATGTCAGCCCCGTTAGAACTGTATAAATCAAGCTGACAGCAAGAATTAACCCTTCCCTAAACTTTTTTAACTATTTGTGGTAGCAATTGGTTTAGTATAAAGGAGTTTTTTATGTATGTGGGCAGTTATATTGGCACTATAGTTCTTCTTTAACTGATTAAGTATATCCATATTTGTTACTATATAGGGGAAAATGACTTTAAAAGCAACCATCATTTTATTTTGGGGGGTCAATAGCCTCAATAAAGATGGGCATGCTTATTTGATGGGAGGGATATGTGAGGGCTCAGAAGGGTCTCTTAAAAGGTCACCATGGGGGATAACAGGTTCAAAAACTGCTCTAAATTGGCTATTACGTTTGGAATTTGAATCCATTTATTTATTTGCATCATTTAACTAATTAGCCTGCATCTCTCCAGTGTGGCATTTAAATTGCTATCTGGTTTCTAGGGTTACTAATGTCATATTAAAACAAATTTTGATTGAAGAGTTAGCAGCCAGTAGAGTTTAATTCCCAGTATGATGAGAGGCAGATTAAAAGAACAAACAATTAATAACTAAATATTAATTTAATGTGATTTTTCTTATTATGTTATAAATAACCCAGGAATCCCTACACCTTATAAACAAATCAAATCCTGATTTCTAAAAGAGTAAACAGTTCAGCATAAGACTAAACACCATACTTAACATTGTATGACTACAATATTTCCTATCAAAATATCAAATTACCACCTACCGTGCATCTGAAGAACTAGATCTGCCACGTGACTTTTTCTCTGATGGAGACTGATGGTGTGAAGAAGAGTAATAACTTCCTGATTGGGTAGAACTATAAGAGTAAGACCTTTTGCTGGTGTATGAGGAGCTTCGTGATCGATGACGGTACTGGGAGCTCTTAGCAGGTGATAAGTCTATTATTTTCTGTTCTTCAAGACAACCCTGGCATGAGGAGAAGGTTCTGCAGAAGAATTAGGGTCAACATTAAGGGTGAAATTTACTGAAGTTGAAAACTATTTTTTCAACCTTCTGGCTGTTTTTCACTGTGAAAATGGGCAAAAAGCTTTTTGCCCATTTTCATCCATTTTTTGCCAAATAAATTGGGTGAAAAATGGGTGAAAAGGGAGGCAAAAGGGTCAAAAACATAATTATTTACCTTTTCGCCCATTTTCGCAGAGAAAAATGGCCGAAAAACAGGCAAAAAAGTCAAAAAAATCTTTTTGACCTTAGTAAATTTGGCCCTAAGTGTAATTTTATTATTAGAAATATATTGATAATTAGTTTTATAGTCACAAGACTTTCAACTTTAAGAAATACTTTTGGCCTAGCTCACAAATGCAGCTTACTGGGTTACACGTGGCTGTAATGTAATTTGTTTGGATGGTTTAATCTCTTACACAGAAGACACATATGATTGTAAAAAATATACAATATAATTCATTTTTTCTTCAACCAATCATTAAGGAATGTAAAAACATCTTATATTTGTAAAGGATGTTTACACACACACACATAGGGAAATTTCTAAAAGCCAAAACATTTTTTTGACCACTAAGCATTGGAAAAACTGGTTTTTTTAAATACCGGTTTCGCCTATTTAAAAAACTTTTATTGCCATGTCAAAAGTCACTTTTTGATGTTTTTTACGTTATGTAGAAAAGTTTTTTTAATACTATAAAAATCAATGGAAAACTATCCCCCACCTTTTCTTCTGTTTCTGGCTGTCTCCTAAATGATGTGTTGCATTGTTTGTGTAAGAGAAACAACTGGCAGATGAATTTCCAGAATCAGAAATGTTGTCACTGTGGCCATTTGGGGTTTTAGAAGCAGAGGGGGCACGCTGAAACCCCTTAGGAGTTGGACTCTCTTTGTCTTGGTTGATCCTCAACAATGAAGAACTTGTCTGCATTGAAGGAGGGGAGCATGTATCATTCCCTGAGTCATACTCATTAGCACCTCCCTTCCGACAAATGTCTTCTTGCTCTGTTGTGGCCAAAAGGATGGAGACTGATTGGGAAATCTGAAAACACAAAGGAACGATGACATGGGCTGAACCTAATACTTAAAAGTATTTCTGAAACTTAATACTTCATTTTTCTCTCAGGAAATTAGATAGTATACTAGACAAGAAATACTGTATATTTTATTAAGTCAAAGAAAAAAAAAAAAACAAAGAAAGAGGAAGAGAGAAGTGGCAGTGGAAAAACAGAAACATAGGAGAACAAAAAATGTCCACAGTGGCCTCTGCAGACATGACAGATCTGCAATGAAATAGTTACCATGCACAGTATTGACATGCACCCATGGAAACTGAGTCAGCAAGAGAATGAAAAAGTGTATAATAGTTTGAAATGCAATGGGCCTTTCTCTCTGATTCCACTGGCATTACAATTGGCTGTACAGATCTATTATAGTGTTTAGCTGTTTGTGACTATCAAGTATAATTATTCATGACAGCTAGAGGTTAATAGGCATACACACAGATAGAAAGCAGCAATATCTGATGCAACAGAGACCTGTTCTGGGGTTTTAATTTGACTTTGCAATAGATGATTATGTTTAATTAATTATATGAAGTAAATTAAATACTTTGTCTCTTGCAGATATTAACATCTACTCTCACACGTGGTATTTTGATTGGTTCTAATTTTCCCAAGATAAACAGCCACTAAAATGTTCTCTTCTAATGTCTTTCGGACTGCACTTGTGTATAGTACATGGACACAGTAATGCAGAGTTCAGTGGTATTTATATTTAATCATGATACACTGAATAAAAGAGGCGATTCATTTTATGTCAGGAGAGGATTGCAGTTGTGTAAGACACTTGGGTAGAGTTCCTTAGAATACAGTGTGGAGCACTGTAGGCTTTTTTATAATGAGAAATAATCTTACATCCTATAATAATCATTGTGTATGAAAGAAAAACAGAATTTAAATAAGATGATATATCTGAATTAGAGTTATGTGCATAAGATTAACCCAAGCAAGTGCTTGACTCAAAGCTTTGAGGTGCCCCCACTTCAACCTGGCATGAGACCATTCACATTTTGTGAAATTGACCACCTGTTTTTTTAAATTTCAAATATTCAAAGTGGCACAGCAGTGAATAACTGTATTTTGTAATGCCTAATATGTAAGAAATCTTTGCAAAATGTCTTTTGGAATATATTCCATGCCTCACTAAATCTGGGTCATAGTCTCCTATATCACTGTATATAAACCATTGACCAAACTGAATTAAGTATTAATGTTCTAGTCTATCGGTCTATATATAGAGGAGGTCATGCTAGCTATTTGAGCCTGTCCATTTGGCAGACAGATGCTTCTCCACCTTGCAGACAGAAGTCATTCAGAATCCAAATTAGGATGCACCAGGTGTATTAGATAGTGAAGTGCCAAGTATACCTAGGCAAAAATTTACACTGAGCTGCAGCTACTGCTTTAATGAAACTTTCTCCATTCGCAGTCAGTGGCAGCACAGGCCAAGGAAATCCTGGAATACCACACACCACCTTTCATGTATATTATGTTACCCAAGATTCACCAGCAAAAACAGCATGACTATAAGTTTAATGCACAATAATGATTTAGAACAATTCTATAATGTCAAGTTATTTTGCTGTATATATTATTAAAGAATTAAAAGCTGGAACTTTTTACTTTGAGCTGTATTATCTTCAACAGAGGATCATCCCAGTAGATGAATTCAGCTCATGTGCAGATCTGTTTGCAATCAGTACTTACTCTCATGTATTCAGGTAACAACCCTTTAACAATTCTTTCAACAAGGAATATTTTTGTATATTTTCTCACTTGTTAAATTATGTCATGTTTTCAAGTCTATTAAGCCTAATCATTTTACTAAACACATCACACTGTTACTGCTCTTTAGATGCAGCAATAATATGCCCAGTAATATAATCCAACAGTATCGGTGTGTTAATACATTTAGCAAGACCTGGCAAGACATAACAGCATTCCTCACTCACTGATGTTCTTTAGCAACTGAAAACATTAAGTATTTCTTTTGATACACCATAAGAATACATGAGTGTCATTTATCAGCATTGGGTCC
The DNA here is from genome assembly GCA_021901965.1 of Pipa carvalhoi. NCBI lineage: Eukaryota > Metazoa > Chordata > Amphibia > Anura > Pipidae > Pipa > Pipa carvalhoi. The sequence continues at coordinate 4,092 of JAKJJM010040636.1, forward strand.
CATGCTTACCCGCTACTTTAAGTGCATATGATTAATTCAGAAAACTTCTTTTTAAATCATATTTCTATTCATGTACCCAGCCCAAGAGAGTAAAACATTCCCTCATCTTCTTTCTGTATTGGGCATGGGACAGTCACATACACAACAGAAAAACTAAGGTGTAAAAAGTGTGAACCTTTGGTATAAACAGGGACGGTTATTGTATATTATATAGGCCCAGTAGGGCCTTAGACAATATGCAGTTACAAGGTATGTATAAATAATAAACAACAGTAACATGGCAACTTCTAATTACCTTGTCTGTAGCTTGTCTAGGACCTATGCTAAAAGAGCCAGAAACTTCTATTCAGTTCTAGATTGGTAAATCTGTGCCAGCAGATATTTTCTCCTATATAACTACAGTGTGTCTCAGAAGAAGCAAAATCCATATTATAAAGTGGGTAAAGTACTTCCTTAAAAATGTTCAGGCAGTAGCACATACATTTAATAAACCTTTATAGAAGGCATTGAGCCAATCGGTGCAGACTTTCTGCAGATAGAAATCTGAGATATGCAAATGATGAAATTATCTGTCACCCTTAAGGCTGGGAACATAATAGCGTTTTCAAAGCTAGCGATTTTTCTTTGAATCTTCTCAGTATCTTTTCAGTGATTTTTTTTCTAGAAAAAAACTGCCCATGCTGTGATAAAAATACAATAATTGCTGCAGGTAGCATTTTAGCATGTTAAGTGCAGCATGTCATGCACATGTGGCTATACACTTGCATTTATCTACACTATGCATGTATATGTGGCCATTTTTTTTTTTTTTTTGCAGAAAAATTGTTGAGAAATTTTGGCAAAAAATTTGCAGAAAAATTCCCAGCTGTGAAAATGCTATTGTGGCCCCAGTCTAAATGTACTGTCAGATAAGGCACATTCCCATAGGATCAGTGGAGCATGCCAGTTAGTATGGAAAGGCAGCTGTGGCCCTGATAAGGAGGCTAAAAAGTCACAGACCATATGGTAAAAGTGTTTTGGGAAGAGCAGAGACCTCTCCTAATTGTCTGTATAAGAACGGTCTGTATGAAGATAAGTAAACATGTTGGTGTATGAAGTTATTGTAACTTTTTTACTGCTGTTGTAGTGACACACTATGGGCGAAATTTACCAAAGTTGAAAACGATCTTATCAACCTTGTCACCCGTTTTTCACTGTAAAAATGGGTGAAAAGTTCATAAATTACGTTTTTGACCTTTTTGCCCAAAAATTGGATGAAAAATGGGCAAAAAATGTAAATTTCAACCTTTTCACCTATTTGGTAAAAAAAATTCAAAAAGTTTGAGTTTAGTAAATCTTGCCCTATAAGTTTTATCCAATTTGAAAGTGATCCCTACTTGTTGCCTGGAACATACAGGCATTAAATGATAGTATCTATAAAGCTAAATGTGTTTACGCTGCTGGAATTTAAACATGGACCATGATGTGAGCTTATGACAAGAAAAGACTAGGGGCCAGCTATCAAGCTAAAAAATGGGAGAAAACAGAAAAATATTCTGCTATTTTTGGCAGAAATGAAAATAAGGAAGAAACATTTCCCTTTGTTTTTGTGGCAAAATATAGTTTTTATCCAGTTTTGCAGGGAAACTGCACAATTTTGCCACTTAACATGTGTTGTGGCTGCAAAACTGCATCATTTTTGCAAAATAAAATCATGTTTTACTGCAGTTTGCCACAAAAAAGAAATATTTAATTTTTGTTTGCCTTTGTATTTTCATTTCTGCAAAAAAATGGCTAAAAGAGTTTCTGCTTTTGTCTGCTTCACAGCTTTTTAAACACACCCATATATGTCTTTACAAAGCCCAATACCTCATGGTTTCTAGGTTGATTTATTGAACACAGGGACAATTTTAAAAGAAAAGAAGCCAAAAAAACCAAAAAACCATTGCAAATAACAAAACAGGTAACAAGCAGAGTGTAAATCAGAGGAAAGAAAATGAAAAAGATAAAGCAAATCCCCATGAACTAGGGGTCAGGGAGGGTCAAATAGAAAAAAAGAGAAATATAAAGTATACAGATATTTTCCAGCTTTTCTTAGTAATTTCTTTCTTTTTTCCCCTGCAAGTCCAGATTTAGAAGGTGCCTCGCGCTAAGAAAACCCCTAACATCTGTCAGGAATCAGCGACTTACCAAGCGGGAACTCCTCCTTTAGTAGGTAAGGTGTAAGAAAAAGGTAACATAATTCCATCATTACATATTACAGGTTAGATAAAACAAACATACACTCTCCCTGATAACTGAAAGGGGAACTATAGTCAGATTACATCTTTACATATGTTGTACTATACCTTAGTGAGAAGCAATTCACCCCAGCAGATGTTTCATCTGATGCTGAATGATTTATTACTCAGCACTGTAAAACTCCCACACTATAGGAAGACATTTTTGTCTCATGTGGAATGTGACGCCTGCGCACAAGTTAGCTTATCACTGTAATTTCCTGCTTTCCAAACAGAGAACAATGAGGCCAAAAGGTCAGCACACTGCTTAACCAATAGCAGTCAGGCAGCTTTTTCTTCTAGTGTTGTCTAACTTGCAAGAGGGAAAGGGGAGGGGGAGTGGGGGAGGACAAAATGTCAGCTCTCTTTAGTACTAAACAATGAAGTTAACGGCAAGTCATATTTCTTCCCTAAATGTTTTTTTTTAACTATTTGTGGTAGCAATTGGCTTAGTATAAAGGAGTTTTATATGTATGTGGGCAGTTATATTGGCACTATAGTTCTTCTTGAGGCAGTGTGACTTTAGTAATGCTTGTTTGTTGGTCATTTACAGTCACAGCTTTTGGGCGAAATTTATTATTTCGCTTAGTAAAATCCAAATTTCGAAAACAAAAATGCCATTTTTGATTAATGTAGATTGAAAATGCCATTTTCGAATTATGTATATCGATAATGGCATTTTCAATTTTAATAAATTTCGCCTTTTGTCTTAACTAGGACCGAATACCTCTGCAACTGTTCTTAGTCAGCTGTTCATACTTTCGTAGGAAACTATAGGGTGTGTGAATGGTAAGATTTTACGTACAGACCATACAAGCACACATTTTAAATACTTTAAATAGTTATCAACAACCTAACATTATACATCACTAGAAATATATTTGTGCTAGCAAAATGATGATAATTGTGATTCTGTCAATGCTACCATGCTTAAAAATTAAAATGATTTGTTTGATTGTAATTAACTGTTTTATAATGTTATTGTTATACTTGATATTTGACATATTTCTTCAAAATATTATTGGACAGGCAGGGGGCTAGAAGAGATTCAGCTAATTTGAACAAAGACCTCCAGCCATAGGTAATTGAAATTGAATCAGACTTTAGAGTTTTCTATTTAAATATATATCTCTGAACTAAGCAACACCTGCCCACATTTTGTTTATCCAGGTTTCAAATATTTGTGTATAAAATGTTTTCCAGAAACACCTAAAGCTACTTTACAATGCAACATGTCAATTCATTTAAAAAAAAATATATATGAAAAAAAATAATAATGACTTACTAATTAACAAGCACTTCAGATGTGACACATCAAATAAAGCTGGGATAGATTGTGGAGTTGCGTCCAAATTTTTGCAAAATAGTCAGTAAGGGGTCTTTTAAAAACTAACTGGCACTGCACACAAAAAGCATTTGTGATGATTATTCCACAGATAGTACCAAAAATACTGAAGGGTGCAACAGGATGAAAGTAAAATCCTTTATATCTAAAGGTCCTTTTTATTTAGTGCTGAATGAGTCTGTAAAACATATCATATGTTTTCAAAGAGCTGGAATTGGGCAAAATTACATGAAAGAAAAAGAAAAAATCCTGCTTTGTTGGTCTATTTTATTCTATTAAAGTAAATTTGTCTGTGTTATAAAGTCATCAGATCAGTAAAGTAATCTTGTGCACTACATTCAGTTTTTAATCGCTTGAGCCCTGCTATTGGCATATGCAAAAACGGTCCCTGAATTTTCACCTGATCTGGAAACCTGACAGTGTTATTTACATTTTCAATAACAGCAAATTTATTCAAAGAAATTCAGATTTTCTATAATAAGTTGATCTGCCAAGATGTTTGGCAAATCCTCTGATTTGTTTTTTTTTAAAACCAGGGTCGACTGTACTTTTCAAAGGCATAGTAAGTTATAAACGTATCTGTGCTGTTAAGTAAAGGGAAGACTACATGGAATAAGTTATTGTTAATAAAGAAATTAATTGCTTGATCTCCAAAGAACAAGTTATAGCTTTAGTAGGACTTAAAAATACAGAGTTCAGAGAGTTTAGGCAATTCTGTAGATAATAAATTGCAAACTATTTCTGAGCCAAAGATTCTAATTTAAATTAAATAGCTGCCACTCTTTTTTAAAAACCCTACTTAGTCCCACTTTTACTGGTAAAGACTGGTAAAACAGAGAAATGTAGAACAGAATATGCACACATTTGCAGAATCCAGTGTGTAACTCCTTTTAATGGACCATTAGTACAAGGCACAGGAGCAACGTTTCAGGGAGTACAACCATCCTTCGTCAAGATTGTAACTCCTGAAATGTTGCTCCTGTACCTTACATTATGTTCTACATATCTCTGCATTATATGGTGTTGCCCACATCCAGGAAATTTGCACCACCCCCAAGGAAATAAATTTGGTTTGCACCACAGCATATCTCTCAAGAAAGATTGGTGAAGACCACAGAGTGTTAAACGTTTGGCTCTATAGGATTACAGTTGACATGAGAAGATGATAGAGCTCAGTTGTCTGATATTGTACTGTGTTTATAGAAATAAATATGACTTTGTCAATTGTTTATTTAACAAGTAACTCCTTTCACTCTTCATGTATGTATGTATGTGCAAATATATATATATATATATATATATAAGTTAGGATAGAGTGGTCGTGTTAGTCCACAGATGAAAAAAAAAGATGAGTATTGCGATACTTGGTGATACCTTTTTTATTGGACTAATGGTCAATTTAAATAGACAAGCTTTTGAGAGTTCTATACTCCCTTCTATACTGTGTGACCTGATGAAGGAAGAATAGAACTCTCGAAAGCTTGTCTATTTAAATTGACGGTTAGTCCAATAAAAAAGGTATCACCAAGTATCGCAATACTCATCTTTTTTATATATATATATTATATTTCATAATTACATTTCAATTTTTGCAGATGACACTAAAATGTGTAAAGTAATTAATATAAAGGTTAATAAGTATATACAAAATGCATGTCAAGATTATTTATTAAATGGGAAAACAATTGGAAAAACAGACATGGAAAAGGATTTAAGGATTTTAGAAACTTAACTGTAGCAAACCAGTGCAGCAGGCAGCTGCTGGAAACCAGTGCACAGGACAGGCATATATGAGTTTAATTGGCTTCAGAGGAGGGCAACTAAAGTAACAAACAGAATGGGCAGACTACAGCAAGGAAATATTATCAACAATGTGGTTTAGTTTAGAAAGAAGACAAATTGGGGTAACTTAATAACCAGGTATAAATATATCAGGGGTCAATTCAGAGATCTTTCCTATGGTCTGTTTAAACCAAAGACTGTATAACAAGGAGACATTCTCTACCTCTAAAAGAAAGAAAGTTTCTCCATTAACATACAATAAGGGATCTTTATTGTAAGAGCAGTGAGGATATGGAACTCTCTGTTTGTTTCTCTGTCTGTTGTTATGGTTGATTAAATTAAAGAGTTCAAAAAGGGCATGGATGCCTTTCTTGGGTGTAGGAATGTTACCCATACTAGATTACAAGAGGTGAGTTCCTGACCCAGAAAATTATTCTGACTGCCAGAAAAGGAAGAATTTGTTTTCCCTAAAATAAGGATAATTGTTTTTTGTCTCAATGATGTTTTTGTCTTTCTCTGGATCAACACTGTAAGATAATAGGCTAAACTGGATGGACTTGTGCACCCACACACTCTCTTTTGCATGAGTTTACCATGGGTAGCTGGGAAGGTGAGTCACTAAGCAAATATTGCAGACAAACTGATAACACAGGTAAGCAGGTGGCAACTCATAGTGGAAGGGATGGCATGCAGCACCCCCTATTTTGTGGCACCCCATGCACCTGACTGTACCACCCGCAAATAGAAATGCCCCTGCTGCCAATGAAATATTCTGTTATGGAAGTTTTTGGTGCCAGAGTTGCCCATCTGTAAATTGGAGTCAATAGAACTAGGTTAGGATGGATTTAGAAATGTAATAGACTCAGCAGTGTGTGTCTATTACAGATTTATGGGCATTGTACAAGAAGAGAGGCAGTTATTTGTCTTTATTTTGAATAAAAAGATGTTTAACAATAATTTTATTGAAAACAATTTTTTGTTAATGTACAGTGACAAAACTGTATATATTGTATGATACATACAATATAATATACAATAGGAATATATTTTCTGCCAATGTTGTTAATGGAAACAGTTGGAATGGGCAGATATGATGGCGGGGTATATAATTCTTGTATATCCAGTGTCTTAAACCTTGAATAATACACTTGATATTCCCTAAAACTGCAATACACTATTTTAAGCTTTATTAAAAGAGCAATCAAATCAAACTAGCAAACTTGTAAGAAAAATTAGTGAACAGGGCTAAATGGACAGACTTCTATGTTAAAGCTTATGTTCTAAACCCCAGTAGTGAGGTTACACACTCCAGAAAGTATATAAAAGCTGCTTCCCTCAAAACATTTGGCATCATACCGCCTTAATGGGCACAATGTAAGACATTGATGGTTACATAGTGTTTAATGAAATAGACCTAATGAAAGCCACTTGGTATTTCATCCAGCTAAATTTACCCTCTGGGGAATTCTTTTATAGATGCAGACTGCAATTCATTTAATCAGGGAAGAGGAAACTGATAACTCATGCTGGCATTTAAAGTGCCGTTTATTTTTATCTCTGAAATCACCCCTAACAGCTTTAGAATCCTGCTTAGCGTTGTAGGGGAGTAGGCAGGAAGAGCATCTCATCCTTCTGTTGAGCATATCACTATCATCCAGCTGATTACTATCAATGTTAGATGTTACAGCCTATTATTCAGTATATTTGGGAAAGGCAGATAATACAGTATGAGCTGAATAGGTCCATTCTATGAATGATAATGAGAACATCTGAATTTAATGGGATATTACAGCTTAGAAATAACAAAGTGATTGGTAGGCCTAATCAACTGCATCTGGTGTAAAATAGCGGTACGAAAGTAAACTATGATTTTATATCTTTTTTATTACAATTTGGTATAATGCTATTTTATTTATTACAGTCTAAAACAACTTCACTTGTTTATCAATTATATAGCTGAGCAGGTAGCAGTAGATTTGTAGGGTCGATATACATCAGCAATGTCATTTTAAAGCAGTTATCGTTGTACTTTGTGGAGCTACAGAACAAGTAACATCAAGAAAAAATAAGATTTATATTGCCAATGCATGATTGCTCTTGTAGGTTATTGCGTAACATACTGCTGCTTTACTTACTGCTTCCCATCCTTAGCAGGCTATTGTAAATGGGAAAGGATTTCGGTCTACCCAAAATAACTTGCAACACTGCAGATAGTAACTTAGTATTTCTTATTATCAGAAGCCCAAGCTTTGTGTCACTAGGCTTATAATAAAACAATATTGTAGTTGTTAAAGGGGAATTTTAGATTTGAAAAAATTAAGAAAAAAAGGACAAATGAGAAAGGCTTTGCATTGGTTCCCGCAGCAGTGTACAGTGACCACTGGCTAAAGAAAAGATTGAAGAGACTAGAAGGAGCTGATGAGGAGTAGCACACTAGCTGAACAGCTAGATCCTTCACAAAAAGAAAGAATTTTTTACAATGTTTTTTTTCAAACCTGAACTTCCCCTTTAAAAATAGTCAACAACAAAGACTGTACACTCCTCATTGTTGACCATGCAAGAGAGAGCTTGCAAGGCCAAATTAATTTATTTCAGTTTGCATCAGTTTGCAACACTGTGTAGTGAAGTCGGTTTGGCATATTCACTAATATAGTGTATCGTCTCTATGATCAAGCAAATTGTCACAAAGTAGTTTCTGAGTGTTGACTGGCAAATAGTAGCTGTGTGGCTTATTCTAGTGAATTCATCATAAACAGTCATATTAAAGCAAAGTAATGTAATCTTCAAATGGATCTATTTAAATGAGACAATGCCACCATAACCATATAACTACTAACAGAAACCCTGCCTTAAGCCCCACTTTCATCTGGAGGAGACAAAAACACTTATTTATGGCAGTACCACTTGGCAAATTGCCAAATGTTGAATGCCCAAATTGTCCATGAATTTGAGGAGAGAAGCAGAGTAATGCATTTCTACCTGCATCCGTGGCAGAATCCACACTTTGATAAATATGCCCATTTAATTATAAATAATATGTTATTAAATAATTATTTCGCTAGGACATGTAGAGAACCCCAAAGAATTGTTTAATTAGGTCTTGTTGCCTTTTTAACGACCATCTAATTGCAAGCTATTTCAAAAAAGTACATTAATATAGCTGTGTCACACGGATTGTTACCACTGTGCCCCTACTCTTATTAGGATGCTGATACATTATAGAGTATCTTTGGCCAGTAACTATAAGATATGATGAATGTTTTTCAGGTCCATCCAGCACTAAATTTTCAACATTTAAAAAAGATTACCCAAAACCCTTGGAGAGAGGGCAGTTTTGCTTTGGAGAGTTCTACTTACTTCGTTTTTGGAGGAGTGAATACACCTGTTTTGTAATGACAGGGGGCTGTACTGTGCTGCTTCTTTGCTCTTCTTTGTGTTTACAGTCCTAGAATTCCTATACTTATGTCGCTTTCTTTTTGAACGATGTTTCTCTTCCTTCAGCTTATCATAGTTTCTTTATTTAAAGAAAAATATACTGTGTTAGGAAAAGATGGTTACACGCTGAGAAAATATCACTGAAATTTCTAGAACTATTTTAACAAGGGATAAAATATTATTTTGGCCATCCAGATTAGCCCATGTTCCAAGATTCATAGTATACAATGAATAATATAACAATGAAAATTAGACAGTTGATACAATTAGGAAAAAATAAAGTACCAGAAGCCTAAGGGTGAAATTTACTATGATTGAAAAGTATTTTTTTGCCTGAAAATTGAGTAAGAAATGAGCAAAAAAATACTTTTTGAACTTAGTAAATTTCTCCCTTGGTGTAGGACCAGAGGCCTGTAGGCAAAATCCCTTTTTCCTTGCTGTCCAAACACTGCCCAAACACTGCCCTTAGTCACCAGTAGTTTCTTATTCTCACTATTTTACACTCATATTCCTCGGTTCCTGCAAGTAGAATTATAGGTTGGACCTTTTATGTTGCAGGTTTTTCTTTGTTTCCACCAAGGTCATCTTTGTTAACTGGCTTTGCCCCTGAATAGGACACTTTGGAGAATTGAAAAGCAAGGACACAGAAAACATATATCAAACAAGTCTGATTTACTACAGAGGGTCAGTATCAAGTGTTATTGTTTGTAATTAGAATAATGGTTAGAAAAAATTATTTCTTGCTCTTTAGTATGAAAATCTATTTTGATTATGCTGTAAATATATCTGAATCAACGAATATATAACTGAAATGAGCTAGGTGCCCACTTGATATAAATAATAATACATACAATGCTTACAATAAGCCTTCTTCAGATACTTTTGTCATTACCTATTTTCGCAGCTTGAGGATCTCAATTCTGAACTTGATGAACGTGAACGCCGACGGTGATGACGATGTGATTTTCGCGCCCTTCCTCTTGACCTTGATAAAGTGCAGAGAAATAGTTTTTTGCTGATCAGCTCTTAAAAGTCACTGTGCGTACACCAGAAATACAAATAACACTGAAACAATACTAGTATACTAGAGGGACATTAACCATGTTATTCAGTAGGTCAGAAACAGTCAATCAGAACTGGAACAGAGTATTCGCTTTCTTGACCTAATGTCAAGAAAAATAACAAATATAAAAAATATAATCTAGAATAAAAAAAAGAACCTAATGCTGGCTATACATGATTAAAATATTTCAAATGAAGGAGTCCACCATGATGACAGATAAATCTACATTCAGTCAACCAAAGTAGAAGAAATCCGAGAATTTCCAACAGACCAAAAATGTACACTAATGCTTATATTGCCATTGAATTTCTGTATAAAATTGTAAAGTAAATGGATGATTGTAAGTTTATTCGGGTGGCTTGAAGATCTTGGCTTTTCATTGAATCAGATAACAGTAATGTTTCACAGTGAATACAGAGTATGTGGTACATTACCATTATCACTGTCTGATAAATACGCCCCTTAGTATAATTTTCCAGAATGTTCCCTTTATCTCCCTGTAATGTTAGGTTTTGTGTGGTTACTAACATTTTTATTGATCTTTTTATAAACACTATGAGCATATAGGGGCATCTCCTGGACAGGAAAATGGTTGTTTTTTCAATAATTCATTCAAATGCCAAGGTGAAGAACAACATTTTCCAGTGATACATTATGACATGAAGATTGCAATTACCATTGTTCCACTGTTCCACTGCTGCTTAATATCATTTCTTTTTATTTTATACCACTTACATCTGAGTGAGAAATCAAAATGACTAAACAAGAAATACATAACATATTTAAGGGGCAATTCAACTTACAGCTGTCAATAAGCTAAGCAAATTTGTTTTCTTCTGATGTTATGTAATAAAAATGCCACTTTAGGAAATTGACGGGGGGGGGGGAAATAAATTGACTGACAACTGCAACTGCAGAACTTGCTATGAAAAAGATTGTGCCTATTTGTCTATAAGTACAAATGACCCTTTAGGACAGACTTTTAAGAAAAAGATCAATTAATTATTTCAACATTCTTTATTTCTATAGAACAGACCTATTCTGCAGCTCTTTGCATTCATCCATTCACAATAGTACCTGACAAAATGGAGCTTACAATCTAATTATCATACTACAGCTATGCATATGCTAAAGGCATTTTTGTTTTGTTTGTCAAAAGCCAAGATAATTTCCATGTTAGATCCCTCTCTCCATATGGAGTGGCAGCAAAGTTGTGGGCATTCCATTTAACTGTAGCATGTAACGAGATAACACAAATACTCCAGTTTTAGAGAACAGAGAGCTCCTACTGCTAAGTCACTGATTCTTAATGATTTCCATGATAGTAATACTGTTTTCTGCTCTTCAGTATGTAAAGAGAAGGTTTTCTGTGGTTCTGGTCCTGGAAATATGCTTTGTAATCAGAGCAGCACAGAGAAGCAGCATGTATTCCCTCTTACATATCTTATCTACATAAAGCCTTAAGTGAGAACATTAACAGAATGAGAATATTTTACTCATTGGCACCATTGTGTTGAAAATGCAATTTTCTTTTTTTTCTAATAGTAATTTTAAACATGGGGCTAGTTGGATTTATATATAGAAGAAAGCAAACTGAAACACTGAAGAGTTTATATCAAATAATAATAGTGTCGGAAGCTGTAGTCTATACCAGATAAACGGGATCCGCTACTACAAATATTTATTAGACCAAAGAATGCTGTGTGTGCATGGAGAGAGGCAGCAAAAATAAGTTTACTGACTGATCCAGTGGCTGACCCAACGTCTGGCTGAATCTGATCTGTATTGCATCTGGTATATTTACATCATTCCACACTTGTTACCTTATTTAGATTACTATTTGCCTTTGAGTTAATAGCATAAATATATCTATACACTGATTTTTTTATGGTGTCCACTACATTTATTTATAAATATTGCAAACATTCTCTAAAACGTCTTCAGTGAGACATTACTGAACACACTTCCATTTTAGTGCTGGAGACCAACTATGATAATTAGAATGTTTAGCACTTCTACAGCTCATAGAACAGACACAATGGGAAATCCAATCAGATGCAAGAAAATGTACAGTAGGCCAGATTTGCAGGTGATAAAATGGAGTCCTTTCTACCAGAGGAATGTATAACTGTATTGTTAATATAAACCATGTGGTATTTTAACTTAGAGCTTACAGCTATCAATGTTAACTTCAGTTTTTATATTTATGAAATATGAAATTTGATAATTATGAATGATAATAAACATGTATTGTCCTTTCAAAGGAAAGGCACTAGAATGAAATGGTTCCACACAACCTCGGTGAACACAAAAACTCACAAATCAATACAAGGAATTTAAATTCAACAAACACATTTTTGCAGTTCTATTCTGGAAAATTGCCAATCAAACCAAGAAAGATTTTGTTTTCATTTTTGAGTCTTCCCGGCCCATAAAAAATGGGTTTCCTAGTAGAAAATAAATAATATGTAGCTACACTAATGATGGCAGAAAACAAATTATTAAATTAAGTTGTCCTTTGATTGATTGCCATCATTTACTAGACCTCTTAAATAATTGTCCTTGGTGATGCATTCCCCATAGACTCTAGAAAGAACTTTAAACTTAGCTGAAAACAAAAGCGCACAAAAGGACACTAATAGTGTCTCATCAAAAGGATAAATGTAAAAAGGCTGAGACCAAACGTCCCAAACATACACCGTGTGGGAA
>JAKJJM010040654.1:0-15857 GCA_021901965.1 Pipa carvalhoi
TGTGTGTGTGTATATATATATATATATATATATATATATATATATATATATATATATATATATATAGTTTAAAGCACACATACCTCTTATTACATATGTCTTCTTATTACTTTATCAATGTGACTTCAGGCTACTGTCAAAATTAAAATTAACAGTGTAGTTTTACATATGAATATTGTGTGTCCATCCTTCGGTGCTAGCTCTGGATGTCAAGAACATACATTTTATATTAAATTCTGCAAATACATATGTTCTTCCTATTACGCAATATGGAAACAATTTCCAGCAAAGGTGATACAGTTGTAGGATGCACTGAACTATAACAGGGGCTAGTGGGAGTTAATACTGTGTTGTTATGTGTGTGTAATAATGGGATTCATTTTCCTGCCAGACTTGCTAGAGAAGTCAAGAGTTACTTTCCAGCTTAAAGCTGAAAGGAGCTATCACATCTTCTATCAAATAACATCCAATAAGAAACCAGAGCTAATCGGTAAGTATGGTGGGAATGTTGCCCTAACCCTGCGGGAGACTATAGGAAAGTCTGTAATTTATGGCTAAATCTGCCTTCATTTTCAGCAAATCTGCCTTCATATTCATTTTCATAAGTTTCTCCAGTGTAAAATGGCAGTAGGGATTGGGTTGTCCACTCAGTAGGTTTTATGTATCTTAGTTTATACAGGTGAATAAGGTAGTGTGTGGGGGGGGGGGTAACAGAAATATAATGTAACATTTGTAACAAGGTTTAGCAGAATTCGATGGATTGTGATATTAGTTATTATTGAAATATGTCAATGAATCAATCCAGTATCTGTTTTTGTACAGTACGTTCCTTGCACTTTCATTGCCCATCACTGCCAGACCCAAACAGTAACCAACTTCTTCTTATAGGAACAGTATACATACTTCTAAACATCTAATGTTTAATGCCTTGTTTGTGTTCCTCCAGAAATGCTCCTTATCACCACCAACCCATATGATTATCCATTTGTCAGCCAAGGGGAAATCTCTGTCGCTAGTATTGATGACACAGAGGAACTTATGGCCACTGATGTAAGCCGAAATACATACAGCTTTTACTACCCAAAATTAAGGTGGAACGATTGATGAGTAGACAAAGAGGCAAACACGTGCACAGACAGAAAGCCAGACAGAGTGATAAATATCATACTTCCAAGCCAACCACAGGAATCTTTGGACTCTGCTGGTGATAGGAGTATTTGCTTCCCATAGTTCTGTCCTGTGTGGTTTGTTTCTCATCTAGACAAAAAACAGCTTTTCACATTTTGTAAATAGAGCCATCATTTGACAGATGCATAAAAATGTTTGTTATAGTACCATTATCCAAAACACTGTTGAGTGTGCTCAGCAGCCAAAATACTTTGCAATTTACTAGGTATCTAAGTTACAATGCGCCTAGCAGCTACTATTTAATGTATCTATTAGCCAAGTAACTCTGCAAGCTGCCCATGAACATGATAAATCCATAACTATACAATGTGTATATTAACCCAGTAGGAATGTGCTGCACCCATTATTCCAAGGGCAATGTGCTAATAGTACAGTAGCTATGTGCTAAGCTCACTTGCTCAATAGCCAAGCAGCCATTTACCTTTGTATCTGTTAGCTCAGATTATTTTGAATAATACTTTGTAATTAGACAGTGAGTTCCTTGTCTTTGATTCAGTATTGTTAGATCATTAGATAAATAATCCCTCGCAATGAAATAATTTCTTAGGAATGATAACAAGGATGCTTTTTATTTACAGAGCGCCATTGATATCCTGGGCTTCACCGCTGATGAGAAAGTTTCTATCTATAAACTGACAGGTGCCGTGATGCACTATGGCAACATGAAGTTCAAGCAGAAGCAGAGAGAGGAGCAGGCCGAGCCTGATGGCACAGAAGGTACCAGATAGATTATTGGAGTGGGTTATGGAACATAGCTTAGGTCTATTATCTATACTTAACTTTATCCATTCCCAACAAATCACTGAAAGTTTGGTGTGATGGTTCAGCACTGACAGTTCGATTGTGTGTACACACCATCATATCACTCACTTGCTTACTGAACTCCCATCTATGCTTTCACACTTGTTATAAAGTAACAAACAATGAATGTTATATTATGGGATAATGTTTTGTTGGGTTGGGCCAGATCAACTCACCTTCTCACACAGAGAAACTAAACTCATGAACATTGGTCTTACGGGCTCTAGATAAATATATATAAATGTCCTCTCAAATGACTGATTACTGTATCTGTCCTTCCAGTTGCTGATAAGGCTGCATACCTGATGAACTTAAACTCTTCCGATTTGCTGAAAGCTCTCTGCTACCCAAGGGTGAAGGTCGGCAATGAATATGTCACCAAAGGTCAAACGGTTCAGCAGGTCAGTAATGATATTATAAGGCATAAAATAATAAGGAATCTAGGTTCCCTTTATCACCTTACTCTGCTAGAGAACATTGCTAGGCCTAAAATCCCAGCAGACATGTCCTACATATTCAAATATAAAGTGATTGTTTCCATGACAGTGTAGGACTTCCTGCTTAGGTAATTCATATTTCATCCATTATGAAACAGAAGAGTAACCATTGATGTACATTGGCAGTTCTCCCCCACCAATATATCAGTCTATCTTTTGTCCAGGTCAATAATTCAGTTGGTGCTTTGGCTAAAGCAGTCTATGAGAAGATGTTCTTGTGGATGGTGACACGTATCAATGAACAGTTGGACACCAAACAGCCAAGACAGTTTTTCATCGGTGTATTGGACATCGCTGGATTTGAGATCTTTGATGTGAGTTATGGCTTAATTGCATGTACTCTGCATGCATGCTGTTCTATACTATACATATTTCTATATACAAATGAAAACTCATTTTCAGATACATGCTTAACCAACAGATCTATTCTTGTGTTGTCTACTGAGTAATCATTTACTAAAAGCAATCACAAATACCGTTAAAGGTATGTTTTTCAAGGTTTCCTAATCAAAATATTGTTTTCTCACCAGCTTCTCATCTTGACAAAAATTCCCTTTAGTCTTAGGAACAGAAGCTTCAAATTGCAGATTTTTTTTTTACATGTATTTACTGAAATTCATACCTTGCTGTCATTAACACATACAATAATTCATTTTCTGTAAAACACACATAAATATGCATCGATTTATTTCAATGAGCCATTTCTATGGGGAGAAAACTAAAATATCTCCAAAGAGCTCAGAAAATCCAGTAATATACAAATGTAGTAAATAATAAACAATGTAATAATATTTAAATGTTCCTTCAGTATAACAGCTTGGAGCAGCTCTGTATCAACTTCACCAATGAGAAACTGCAACAGTTTTTCAACCACCACATGTTTGTCCTGGAACAAGAGGAATATAAGAAAGAAGGGATCGACTGGGAGTTCATTGACTTCGGGATGGACTTGGCCGCCTGCATTGAGCTTATTGAGAAGGTAGAACTTATTATGTAACATTTATATTATTTCATATATTATATTTAAAACTCATATTTTCAGTGTAGAGATATATTTGGAACAGTTGTTTTGTAGTTATTTTTAGATTACTCAAATTACACCAGGCATAACATCTTATCAAATACATGGCTAGATTTTGCTTGTCCAAACCTGTTATCCAAATTTTTATTACCATGCAAAAAAGTGTATGTAGTACTATGAAAATAACATGTTTTTGCATGATAGTATTATTTCCCTTATCTTACTTTTGCTAGCCAATGGGCATTTTCTCCATTCTTGAAGAGGAGTGCATGTTTCCCAAGGCAACAGACACTTCATTCAAAAACAAGTTGTACGACCAACATCTCGGCAAGTCCAACAACTTCCAGAAACCAAAGCCCGCCAAAGGCAAAGCTGAGGCCCACTTTTCACTTGTCCACTATGCTGGGACAGTGGATTACAACATCAGTGGTTGGCTGGACAAGAACAAGGACCCACTGAATGAAACCGTCATTGGCCTCTACCAGAAGTCTTCAATGAAAACACTGGCATATCTTTTCTCCAGTTATGCTGCTGGTGATGGTATATTATTCTTTTTATTTATTTTTTGATGATTGGGAGAAATAAGATAAGAATATGAGACTTTTTTTTATATTATGATTTAAAGAAACTACTTTAAGCATGATATTGTAATAAGGAATACTGTAGGGGTTTGACAGAAGCTTTGATTAGTTTAGATGGACTGATATATGAAGAACAAAATAAGATCTTGTAGATCCTAGTATTAGCATCTGTTTTAAAAAGGGGCAGAAATTGGGATATTTCTGAGAATGGGAGGTTTGGTTGACAAGGAAGAAGCTACAACACATGTTAACATTAGTGCTACGTATTATAGGACAGTCCATGTTTCATTTATGTGTCCCTGTTGTTTCAGCTGAGGCTGGCGGAAAGAAAGGTGGCAAAAAGAAGGGTTCTTCTTTCCAGACAGTGTCTGCTCTCTTTAGGGTAAGAACAAATTCATGGAATATTAAGAAATGTAATTGTAAACATCCAAGGAATATGGCAGACCTATGGCACAACGCTCAATAAATCAACATAATTTTATTTGACTATTAAGCAGTGTCTTTCCACTGCGATCAAAATGGCAAATCATATACAAATGTACTAAAAGGACTATTTTATGTAGAAAAGAAGTTTCCTTTCAGTTTTCTTTGTACTTCATAAATGAGGAGCATTGTTTTGCAGACAGGTGGGTGGAGAGCCTCAGCTCTATAACTGACAGATTTCTTTGAGCTTGTAATTTGCTTTGTGTGCTATTAGTATTGGGATATCCAAACTACATCCCTACAAATGTCTCCCAAGCAACGTAGACATCCCTGTGCTAAAGCACAACACTTTTATAGATAAAGTGGAGAATTAAGCAGAACAGTGTAGACTATACAAGTTATCTGTCCATCAAAGAGTAGAGGAGATGAAAAATTGTATCCTCCCCCCAGCCTTTCAACTAAGAAGTAAATACTGCCAAACGCAAAATTCTACCTCAAAGTGTCAGATAACTGCTAGTGCTTGGGCTTTTAGTTTCAGGATATCATATGTCAGCTTACAATGAAAACATGATTATTATTAATTAATTCCATTTGCATGTGATGTTACAGGAAAACTTAAATAAGCTAATGACCAATCTTAGGACCACTCATCCTCATTTTGTGCGTTGCATCATCCCCAATGAGACCAAAACTCCAGGTATGGTGTCAATACTCAGAAATGTATGCATTACCGCCAAATAGCCCATAGATATGTCTATCTCTCTAAATACCCCTGGCTTTAATTTAGGGGCAATGGAACATGAACTTGTACTGCACCAGCTGAGATGTAATGGTGTGTTGGAGGGAATCAGGATTTGCAGAAAGGGATTCCCAAGCCGGATTCTCTATGGAGACTTCAAGCAAAGGTAGTTTCAATTATTTATTGGCATAAATTTGTCTTGAGATTAAATCCTCTTCCTACCTAACTTATTTGTAGTGTTGCAATTAAACCTGTAGTGGAAAACACATTCTGTTTTTTTGCTCTATATCTTATCTTAGTATAAATCTCTTTAGTTTCAGAGAATACATATACTGTATGTATTTACATTAGTGGATTAAATATTTACTTTGTTTGTTTTGCCTTTACATATAATAAACTGTTTCTTGTATTTAGATACAAAATCTTAAATGCAAGTGCAATACCAGAGGGGCAGTTTATCGACAGCAAGAAGGCTTCTGAGAAGCTTCTCGGATCCATTGATGTTGACCACACCCAATACAGATTTGGCCATACTAAGGTATGGAAGTCTTTTCCACCTTTACTAGTATTACTGCCAGCTATTGCTTGTCACCTAAACAAAATCAGAGCTGTCAACTTGTTTTGTAAAGGTGTTCTTCAAAGCTGGTCTCCTGGGGACACTGGAAGAAATGCGAGATGATCGCTTGGCTGAGGTTATTACTCGAACCCAGGCAAGGTGCAGAGGGTACCTTATGAGAGTAGAGTTTAAAAAGATGATGGAAAGGAGGTATGTGTTTGTGACTATTTTGTTTTAATTCATGTTTTATTAAGTGAAAGACTTTGCACTAAAATGTAAAATTATTAGGCTGAAGCTGAAGATTGTTGCCTCATTTAAGTTTATTAAAAAAAAAAACACTTGAAACTGAACTATACTATTTTCTTGTATCTTAGGGAGGCTTTGTTCACTATTCAGTACAATATCCGCTCATTCATGAATGTCAAGCATTGGCCATGGATGAAACTGTACTTCAAGATCAAGCCTTTGCTAAAGAGCGCTGAGTCGGAGAAAGAGATGCAGAACATGAAGGAAGAGTTTGAAAAGACCAAAGAAAGCCTTGCAAAGTCAGAAGCAAAACGCAAGGAACTGGAAGAGAAGATGGTTAAAGTTCTCCAAGAAAAGAATGACCTCCAACTTCAAGTGCAATCTGTGAGTAGTTTTTCTTTCGTAACCTTTGAGATGCTGATGATCATGATACATTTATTTGTAATAACTAGAAAAATTTCAATTAATTTTTGTCTACACATTATGGTCATTATATTTCCTAATACACAAACTGTTTTTGAACATCAGGGTTTTTTGATTGAATGAAAGCTGGTTACAATTCGCATACTTTTATTTCATTTACAGGAATCAGAAAATCTAACTGATGCTGAGGAAAGGTGTGATCAGTTAATCAAAACCAAAATCCAACTAGAAGCCAAAATAAAAGAGCTGAATGAGAGGCTAGAGGATGAGGAGGAATCCAATGCCGAATTGACAGCCAAAAAGAGAAAACTTGAAGACGAGTGCTCAGAATTAAAGAAAGATATTGATGACCTTGAATTAACATTGGCCAAGGTTGAAAAAGAGAAACATGCCACAGAAAACAAGGTGAGTGTATTGTAATGTATACATTATTGAATTCATTATAGTTTTAAACTTCTAGAAAGGAAGGAATTTGCATCTTATCACACTGAGAAACCTTGTCGTTTTGGATTGTTTTGAGAAATCATACACGTTAATTGGAGTAATACGTTATTAATCTGGTTAGATACAATTGTATCTGTCTCAGATGTTTAATTTAAACATATTATTTAGACAAAACACAGTAAGGGCGAAATTTATTTAAGTAGTAAAGACCGCTATCGGTCTTTCCAACATTCTCGCGGTACGTGATCCTTTCACGGGAATTTTGATTTCCAGAATATGGAAATGGGGTCTTTCGATTTCCGTATTCTGGAAATCGGGTCTTTTGACCGAAACTTTTCATAGCCATAGACATTATGGCTACTTTTCGGTCGAAAGACCCGATTTCCATATACTGGAAATCGAAATTCCCACGGGAGGATCTCGCGAGATCATCTCCCATGAGAATCTCCCAAGCTTAAGCCCGAAAAGACTCGAATCCGAGCATTCGAGTCTTTTCGGGCTTAATAAATTTCGCCCTCAAACTCAGAACTCTCACCTTTAGAGACTTAAAGTTTGTTTAGAAGCTGAAAGAAAACCTTTAATTCTTAATCTAATAAGGAATTAAGAAGACTTTCACTAAACAGCTTAGTATTAGTTTAAATAATGTAGGTCTCGCTTTTAGCAAAATGTACCTTTCTACATATTTGACCTACATATTGATATGGATCAAAGAGAGAGACAATACTGTGTGTCACATTTTCTAACACACATAGGGAAAGAATACACATTACATTTTATCATGATTTAATGTTCATTTTAATTAAAGGTTAAAAACCTCACAGAAGAGATGGCAGTTTTGGATGAGAACATCGCCAAACTTACAAAAGAGAAGAAAGCTCTTCAAGAAGCCCACCAGCAGACACTTGATGACCTTCAGGCTGAAGAGGACAAAGTCAATACTCTGACCAAAGCCAAGACCAAGCTTGAGCAACAAGTTGATGATGTAAGTAAGAAAATATGGCAACAACCTGACAAAAATGATGTGAAGTGTTGAGTTGCTAATTGCTGTTATATTAATCAGCTTGAGGGATCTCTTGAACAAGAGAAAAAGCTCCGCATGGACCTGGAAAGAGCAAAGAGGAAGCTAGAGGGTGATTTGAAACTAGCTCAGGAAACAACAATGGACCTGGAAAATGACAGGCAGCAACTGGATGAAAAACTTAAAAAGTAGGTTTAGTAATGTTCTAGACTATTACTCATTTTTTCAATATTGTGCAGGAAAAAATACAATATAGTACCATAAAATACAATATATTAAGACCTGATGTAAAAGATGTGGATATTTTTCCATGTAGCAACATACAGTGCCACCTGATACTTCATACAAATTCAAACATTTTCCATGCTTTATGTAATCATTGATTTGCATGATGACTTCTGCTGACTGTTTTATTTGTCAAAACAGGAAAGATTTTGAAATTAGCCAGTTTTCGAGCAGAATTGAAGATGAGCAGGCTCTTGGTGCTCAGCTTCAGAAGAAAATTAAGGAATTGCAGGTACAGATTTGCTTTTTGAATTTAATTTATTTTCTTTTCAGAATGTGAATGAAGAAAATACTTATTTAACATAAACATTCTTAAAACTTAGGCCCGCATTGAGGAGCTGGAAGAGGAAATTGAAGCTGAGCGTACAGCAAGAGCCAAGGCAGAGAAACAGAGATCTGATCTTTCAAGGGAGCTTGAAGAGATTAGCGAGAGGCTGGAGGAAGCTGGTGGAGCGACTTCTGCTCAGATTGAGATGAACAAGAAGCGTGAGGCAGAGTTCCAGAAGATGAGACGGGACCTTGAAGAGTCCACCCTGCAGCATGAAGCCACTGCATCTGCACTCCGGAAGAAGCATGCCGACAGCGCAGCAGAACTCGGGGAACAAATTGATAACCTTCAGCGGGTTAAGCAGAAGTTAGAAAAGGAGAAGAGTGAATTAAAGATGGAGATTGATGACCTTGCCAGCAACATGGAAACTGTTTCCAAAGCTAAGGTAAGGCCCTTCAATCTTATTAGTATCTTCTGAAAGTGTCATAGTTTATTTTCTGTATACATTACCGCTGCTTAGATCAGAAATAAATATTGCACAAAACGTCAATATCTTCTAGGCTAATTTTGAGAAGATTTGCCGCACACTGGAGGATCAGCTCAGTGAAGTCAAGTCAAAAGAAGAAGAGCACCAGAGGCAAATTAACGATATGTCAGCTCAAAGAGCACGCTTACAGACAGAAAATGGTAAGAAAATGCTCTTACTGAAGTTGGTTTTGATCATAGCTGTTTGTATTGAATTGTACTTATCTCCAGCCTAAACTTTAGTATGAAACATATCCTATAATATCATATATAAGCCCTGATTCTTAACTAATCTCAGTACATAAAATCCAGTAAATCTGTAATTGTACTTCAGTATCCTTATAACTAGTCCGTTAGCGGCTAACACCGTACACCTTTCACAGGTGAATTTGCACGACAAATGGAAGAAAGGGATGCACTAATCTCCCAGCTTTCTCGAGGCAAACAAGCATTTACTCAGCAAATTGAGGAACTCAAGAGACAACTGGAAGAGGAGACAAAGGTTTGTGCTTGGTATTTGTGTGTGATGTAAGCAATACAAACCAATTTTTCTTCGTTATTGTACCTGTTACTGTCAAAATCGAGGTGCTACTTTGGGACTCGCTATTTTTGCAAATTAAAATATTTCTGTTCAATCCAAAAACAGTTTTTTTAATTTCAAAACTGATAACTCTTATTTTCTTTCGGGATGATGTATGGAACCAATCCGCCATGATGTAAAAACTTTACTTTTATTATAGGCAGTATAGGACTGCAGACAATGATACAAATATGCATTGGTATTTGTGCTCTATGTAATAAATTCTAAATTTGGCAAATAAGTGCCGTGTCCTTGTTTGATGTGAAAACACTGATGCACGCTAACAGCCTAACAGTGTTGTCCTGGAATCTCCTTATGTAGGCCAAGAATGCGCTCGCCCATGCTTTGCAATCTTCTCGTCATGACTGTGACCTGCTTAGAGAGCAATTTGAGGAGGAGCAAGAGGCCAAGGGTGAGCTGCAACGCTCACTTTCCAAAGCCAACAGTGAAGTTGCACAATGGAGAACAAAATATGAGACAGATGCTATCCAGCGCACAGAAGAGCTGGAGGATGCCAAGTATGGGCCTGTATACTATGCTACCCACTATGTTTAATGTGCAAGTTTTATGAACATAATGCAGATTTAGAGTCTAGTCTATTTCTGAGTGTTTCTGTACAGCCAAATCACTGTTTTGGTAAATAACAGTCATCCACACACTTTCCAAGTCAAGTCATTAGGTTTTAACGCTATGGAGATGATGAAGTGCAAACAAAGATATAATTAGCCCTGTACAGTTATCTGCAATACTTCTGGAATCGAAGGGTGAAATTTGCACTGTTTTTATCCCAGTAAAATTACGCGCATTCTCCATTCTAATATAGTTAGTGTACATTGTAAGCAGTGTATATAAATATTACACATTTCAGTCAGCTACAAAGCAAATCATGTGAATGCTTATGAAAATATAAATAGTGCATCATTTGTATTCCTTTTTAAATAATATATATTTCCACCCACACATCCTTTTATTAATTTGGCAGCATTTCCCATATTTTGTGCCAGTTGATTGAGTTGACTAAACTTCTCTATGAACTGTTTGTGTTCTTCATCTTAACACAGTGGAATGTGACCTATGTTGTATGCATGTCTTAACGCAGGAAGAAACTTGCTCAGCGTCTACAAGAGGCAGAAGAGCATATCGAAGCAGTGAATTCAAAATGCGCTTCACTTGAAAAGACCAAAGTGCGTCTTCAGAATGAAGTTGAAGACCTTATGGTTGATGTGGAAAGGTCAAATAGTGCTTGTGCTGCTTTAGATAAGAAACAAAAGAACTTTGACAAGGTAATCACCTTTAAAAATGTTACAAAACTTTGTGTAGAAAAGGGGACAGGATTACAGGGAACAATTATTATACTCTGTGTTGCAGATTCTTGCAGAATGGAAGCAAAAGTTTGAGGAGTGCCAAGCTGAACTGGAAGCTTCACAGAAAGAATCACGCTCTCTCAGCACTGAACTGTTCAAGATGAAGAATGCCTATGAGGAATCTATGGACCACCTTGAGACCATTAAACGCGAGAACAAGAATCTACAACGTTAGTAGAAAAATCTAGATTTAGTGACTAGTCCAGATGACGATTTTAAAATCTGGACATGCTATAAATGGAAAAGAACAGAAAAATTATGACTTAGACACACATAGCAGTCATGTCTTATCAGTGTCCAAGAGCATTATAAAGTTGAATATCAGAATCTTTTGAATTGACAAAGAAATCTAAATTTTACAGTAAAGTAATATTTGTAAGAATTTATTTAAGGTTGTCTTATTGTAGTGGGTCATCCCAATGTAAAATATCTTCTGAAACTTTAAGATTTATCACTGTATTTCTCACCACTTAGTTATTCAGTTTGTTCATCATTTAATCAAATATAATTTGATCAACAGAGGAGATTTCAGATCTCACAGAACAAGTTTCGGAGAGTTCAAAGACGCTACATGAAGTGGAAAAAAACAAGAAACAAATTGAACAAGAAAAGACTGAAATCCAGTCTGCCCTAGAGGAAGCTGAGGTATTTTACTTTTATTTGGAAAATTATGATCACATTTCTTACTTTACATAAAATGTTCATTTACACAATGTTGCTTATAATTGGAGGGAAAGATTAAAAAATGAACACAGAAAAACAATAATTATACGTAATTCTCCTGTATTTCCAACTGACTGTTAATGGACACTCATGTTTCTTACCGTGTAGGCTTCTCTGGAACATGAAGAAGGCAAGATATTAAGAATTCAGCTGGAACTTAACCAAGTAAAATCAGAAATAGACAGGAAAATAGCAGAGAAAGATGAAGAAATTGATCAACTAAAGAGGAACCATGTCAGGGTTGTGGAGTCCATGCAGAGCACACTAGATGCTGAAATAAGAAGCAGAAATGATGCTCTGAGGTTAAAAAAGAAAATGGAAGGGGATCTTAATGAAATGGAGGTGCAGCTGAGCCATGCCAATCGCCAAGCCGCTGAATCACAAAAGCAACTGAGGAACGTCCAAGGTCTACTTAAGGTAGATCATTTCCTCAACTGCAATATGATAAAATACCAAGGCATTGCATGGTTTTTAACTTAGCATATTTATTTGGTTCTTTCCAATAGGATGTCCAAATTCACCTTGATGACTCCCTGAGAGCTCAAGAAGATCTGAAGGAACAACTGGCCATGGTTGAACGCAGAGCTAATCTAATGCAGGCTGAGATTGAAGAAATGAGGGTAGCTCTTGAACAAACTGAGCGTAGCAGGAAAGTGGCAGAACAAGAACTGCTGGATACTAGTGAACGTGTTCAGCTTCTGCATTCACAGGTACTGGGACTGTCAGAAAGAACACTTGTAACATAAACTAGATATGCCACATAATTGGTATATGAGTCAGTTAATTTACCTTAATGATGGAAATCTTAATGTCTGCAGAACACAAGCTTGATCAACACCAAGAAGAAACTGGAAACTGACATCGCACAGCTACAGACTGAAGTGGAGGAGGCCATACAAGAATCCCGTAATGCAGAAGAAAAGGCTAAAAAAGCCATCACTGATGTAAGTCTTTAACATTGACATATTATTGACCACATTTGCATGCAAAGTAAAGGTATCTTTCAAGGTCAAAGGCAATTCTAGTTCATCAGCATCATACATATATACTCCTATGTGAATTTTTATCTGTCTGTTTATACCCCCAGGCGGCTATGATGGCAGAGGAACTAAAGAAGGAGCAGGACACCAGCGCTCACTTGGAAAGGATGAAGAAGAATCTCGATCAGACAGTGAAGGACTTACAGCATCGTCTGGATGAAGCTGAACAGTTGGCTATGAAGGGTGGCAAGAAGCAAATTCAGAAACTGGAAGCCAGGGTATATGCTAATTCTGAATAATTATAATTTATTATGCACTGACTATTATGCAATAGTAATGCACCTAGGAGATCTATTGTCTAGTTACAGCACTCCTATATATATCTATGCCACTCTCTGATATTTTACATTCACTTGTATTGAGAATAATGCTTTGGTCTAAGACAGGGGTTGGCAAACTGTAGCTCACGAGCCACATGTGGCTCTTCAGCTGCCTTGTTGTGGCTCTGAGTGCATCTCCCCCCCCCCGCTCATGACCTCCAACGCTGCTTCTGCTTGGATGTTGACAGGTCATATGATTGGAAGCGTATGCTCCTCCCCTTTTGCGGCTCCACAAAAACTTTTCCCTGGTGGAGAAGGGGGAAAAATGGC
Source organism: Pipa carvalhoi (assembly GCA_021901965.1). NCBI lineage: Eukaryota > Metazoa > Chordata > Amphibia > Anura > Pipidae > Pipa > Pipa carvalhoi. Next base: position 13,313 of record JAKJJM010040654.1, read on the forward strand.
TCCCTCCTGTGCAAAGATTGCTGACCCCTGATCTAAAAGCTGCACCACTTTAGTCAGTTGGGTAGAACTTTACTATTGCATGAGGCCTTACTAGGACTTATTTTGAGAACAATATTTACTCCAAACCAACCATAACCATACAGTTATTTAACAGATATATTTGGATATGTAAATATACTAATGTAGATTCTGATATTTAACAGGGCTGTGATTTTCCTTGTGTAGTTTAGTTAAAGTTGTCTGTTTATAGTTCTAATACTGTAGATGTAGACTCGGGGGAAGCAGGAATGTTGACTAAGGGGGTCATTCCGGTAGCTCCGAATTTTCAGTCCCGAATTCACTTATAGCGAACTCCCATTATAAAGTCGCGACCGCGACAATTCTGTCATTATAAAATCGCGACCTCAACAATTTTTTAGTCGCAGTCGCGACTTTATAATGGGAGTTCGCTATAAGTGAATTTGAGACAAAAAATTCGGAGCTACCGGAATGACCCCTAAGGCTTTTGGCAATTTGTTGAGTTACTCAACAATGGCTGCCTCTTTCAAAGCTAAGTACAGACATGGCCATATATTAATTTTGTGCAAACATCAACTTTAATGTCATTTGATTTGTGCTAATAATGTTGGTTTCATGGTATTTTTCTACTCTACAAGCTATTACAGGAGTGTTGCATCTCCAGTACATATGTAACACTGCTTAATTTTTGTAGGTCCGGGAACTGGAAAATGAAATGGAAGCTGAACAGAAACGCAGCATTGAGGCCATTAAGGGTGTCCGTAAATATGAAAGGAGAGTGAAAGAACTAACATACCAGGTTTGTTAGAGCAAACTTCTCCCTTCTATTGGTGATCACTAAAATATAGCGCCTAATTATAACTGATCTCCTTCTGTCTCCAGTCTGAGGAAGATAAGAAGAACATTCTAAGGCTTCAGGACCTGGTGGACAAACTTCAACTCAAAGTCAAGACTTACAAGAGACAGACAGAGGAAATTGTAAGCACATTGTTTTCTTTCCCACTAGATTAAGCAACAGCATCATTCTTTTATCTTGTTTTCCAGGAAATAAAGATTATTTTGTAATGTCCCTTGCTAAGGGTTGAGACATAATAGTAGTAGACATGTCTGTAGCCCTAATAAGCTGGCAAATTAAAAGCTAAGTTTCAAATCATTCAGATCATTAATCATTGGCTTTTTATAGTTGCTCACTTTTGATATGGGTAGTTTTTTTTATTGATATTGTTGCTGCAGTGATTCATAATAATAAAGGAAGTCAATAAGATCACAACATTTTGGGAGGGATGGAAAACACCTTCTTCAGGTGGACCATAGAAATAAAGTGTACATGATGTTCAATTGCATTCTATCAATCTAAAATGTTCTTTTCTTTCCATGAATATAATGGAACTTGCTGCCCCCCCCCCCATTCATTGTGTATTTTTGACACCCTGAAAAATGGGATTATTCTCTCTAACAACAGTGGGTGACTTGTGCATTTTCCATTTTTCTAAACTTTCCTAGGAGGAACAGTCCAACCTCAACCTCACCAAGTATCGTAAGGTCCAACATGAACTGGAGGAGGCTGAAGAGCGTGCTGATATTGCAGAGTCACAGGTCAACAAGCTTCGGGTCAAAACACGAGAGGTCACCAAGATCGTAAAGAGCGAAGAATGAGTCAGAGCTGGAGCCACAGAGTGACTGAAGAAGGCCACACAATGTGAACTTCTCCATCACTTTTATGTCACTGTAATGTCTTAAATGTTCAGTAATAAAAATTATAGGTCTTTGCAAGAATGTAATTCCTCAGCATTGATTTATTTTATGCTATTTTCTATTTACTTAAGCTAAATCTTTCACTAACCCTCAGCCCTTATTGATAGAGATACAGGATCAGATAGCGGCACCTGTTTTGTAACCACCTGGAAGCATTTTTATTTAGTTACCTTTAAGTGGAAGCGTATCTGCCAATCAGCTACTGAGATCCATACAATATACGAATTCTCCATATATTTCAATATCAAGTAACACCTTTGATAGATCAGTACATGCCAAGGTGCCCGTTCACACACTCAGGTTTTTATAAATAAAATAGAAGATCTAATGTGAGAAACCAAAACACTGATATCTAGAAAAATGTATTTAGGAAGACCTGAGACTTGTGCTAATTTCTCTATTTTATTATATCATATAAAGCTTGAATTGTATAGACTTTATATCTTCAACATCAATGCCCTGGGTCATGACTATAAAGAGGATGAACCCTCCAGAGAAGTGTAAATAGGTTTAAATTGTATTGTTTATTCAGACATATCTTCATGCATCGGGCCACTTGGAGAAAAATATAAATCACACGGGTGGCTTCAAATTGTTCTCCCAGAAATAATACATTTTATATGTATGTATATTTACAGCATGGCTCTTTGTTCGATCATTTTCCTAAAGTTGTAATTATGTTGATAAGCTCTGTACAGGGCTAGCTGCTGAAGACTATATATATATATATATATATATATATATATATATATATATATATATATATAAAAGT
>JAKJJM010040669.1:0-10200 GCA_021901965.1 Pipa carvalhoi
TCAGTCATGCTTGTTTACATTCCTGGAATGCAGGAGGTTACATTGGGAAGCTAACTTGTGAGGAGGTGTTTACCATTACCCATTAGACAAAAATGTCTGGGGGATGTAACCTTTTCATGGAAAACTGGCTGGTACATGGTCACACACACATTTCCTGGCAAAATAGAATTCAAGGCCAATCCTCCCAAGAAGAGTTTTTTTTTCAAGGATTCCATCTGCCCCCAGCAAAGCGTCAAGCTTTTCAGAACGCAGCTCCTAAATAATAGTCATTCCCCTGTACCTCTTTCAAAGGTTCAGCGGATTATATTTAAACTTATTCATTGTACCCAAAAAGGACAATCATTTCTGTCCAGTTTTCGATTTAAGTAGACTGAACAAATTTGTAATGGTAACAGAGGGTTCAGGACGGAATCCAAAAGATTGATGATCCACTCAATGGAGCCTGGAGAGTTTCTCGCCTCCTTAGAAATAAAAGACGCTTACCTCCATGTACCAATTCACCTGCTGCACCAAAAGTATCTTTGTTTTGATTATGGAGACCAGCACTTGTCAGTTTATAGCCCTGCCATTCAGCTTGTCCTCGGTGCCTCAAATTTTCACAAAAATTGAGTCAAGTCAAGCCCATTTATGTCGGTTAGGGATCCACGTAACTCCTTACTTGGATGACCTTGTCATAAAATCTCCTCACGCAGAAGCTCTTTTCGCAGTACAGACTGCTATACCAATACTGCAAAACTTAACAAAACTGAAGAGAAACAGTATCCATCTTGTAAGCACACAAAGAAATCTTTATTATTCGAAAAAGATATATGGACATACATAGATAAATAGAAAAAATCTAAAAACATTTAAAATACACATATGTTAGGGATGAAACATCCCTAACAGAACCATCAAAAACCTGGCTTGTAGTAAGAAATATCTTAATATGTGATAATAGCATATAGGAAAGAGTATATGCAGGGAATATGAATCATAAATTTAAAGTAAGTCCCCAGTGGTGCAGCCCAATAGAAAGATCACAAATCTGGCGCTGAATCCAAGCGGCAGAGTCGTGTGAAGAATGTCAAAAAGCAGTCTGTTCAATAGGCAAGTAAGAGGGAGTAATGAAAGTAAGACTAACCGTCGCAGGTAGAAGTAGGTAGGACTGCCAACACTGGGGATGATAACGCAGGCACCGGACGCGTTTCACCCCTGAAATGAGGCTTCCTCTCGCGGTGATGGTTGCATGGGAATGACCGTTTTTATCTAGTGTCGGCATCTCTAATTGAAGGCGCAGCGTTGATGTGGTCACGGAAGGTCACGTGGTCTAGTGTACAGCGTGTGCCGATACAATGTAGCAAAAGCATAGGAAGGCTCAGTACAGATATCACGGTCTGGGTGTAACAAGTTCCGATATAGTGTAGAAGGATAATAAGATGGCTCAAAGTAAGTGTCAGAGTTGGAAAAGAACACTTATCAAACGAGGAGGTGTCATGGCAGGGAATATTTCACATAACACAAAAATACTGCCTAAAAAGTGTATAGCCCTGCATAAACAGCAAACAATAATACAAGCAATACAAATGGTATAATACAGGTGCAGGAAATGCACATATAACAGCATGTGAACATATAGGATAAACATGTAATTCTGTGGTTACAAATTTAAAGGGAAAAGGTAATCAAAAGTACAGTTAGGTATTCACATATTCAAACATGTTCTCATATATGTCCTCATGCATAGACATTATAACACTAGCTTATATAAAGGCATAAGTGAACCATATAGGGCTAATAAGTGATGGTATTCCTAATTCTGATGTCTCTTGGCCATGCATCTCACAGAACCATATTATCAATATATGGCATAAACTGTAGAAAACCTATCAGGCACTCAAAGCATACACAGGGGGGCCCCCTTTCACACATCATTACACACATACATAGAATATGAATATATCCAAATATACATCGTAATATTGGTGAGCTTTGTCAAGGAAATATAAAAGAGAATTAACAATGTCAGGTCTCCTCCCATGACAAGGATCAATGAATGAGATGAGAAATATGTTCGGGGTGAAGATCTAGATGATAACTAGAAAAAAGAAAAATTAATATATATAAATCTCTGGTGGAACCCTTCTCCAAACTCCACAGCATTTTCCTACCTCCAGAAAAGGTAGAAAGGATACGGATGGTGATCCAAGACTTTTTTTCAGCATGCCTTTGTATGTGCATTCTAAGTCTCATGGTGTCTACTATAGATATCATACTTTATGCTAAATTTCACCTTCGCCCCTTCCAGAGACAAATTCTGCGGTTCTTGTCTGTTTGGGTCCACTCTTCCCTAGCCTGGTGGCTTCTCCCCCAGTGCTTTTCATAGGGCTGCTCCATGGCAGAATCAGCATGGCAAGTTATCTCCACCGACGCTAGTTGATCCAGCTGGGGAGTAGTTTTCCAGGGCCTCTCTGCCCAGGGAAAATGGTCTCTCCAAGAGGCAACTCTGCCCTGAGCTCCAGGATGTTGATGGGCTGTGTATCTAACCTTGCTCAAGTGATCTCAGACTCTTTACAACCATCCAGTCTAGATCCAATCCGACAACACCACTATAATGGTATACATCAATCATCAGGGTGGAACCAGGAGCGAAGCAGCATCAAGATAAGTGGAAAGAATACTGCAGTAGACCAAGGACATGGTCCCCAAATCTCAGCGGTATTCATCCCAGGTTTATTAACAGAGAAGCAGATTTCCTCATTCTCCATTCTCTAGAGGAGAATGGGAACTACATTCAGAGGTATATCATGGATCACACAACAGTGGGGTTCCCTCCAAGTGGACCTCATGGCAACAAAGAATAGCTGCAAAGTTCCAAGTTGCCTAGCCAGAGTCAGGGATCCTGTAGTAGAAGGAATAGATGCAATGACACGTGTATGGTTCTATACCCTTGTATAAATCTTTCCTTCAATCGCCATGATTCCTCAAGTGCTGCAGAAGCTCAGGAGAGACAACTGACCTGCTATAATAATAGCTCCTCACTGTCCCAGGAGAGTGTGGTTCGCAACTCTGTCAGCCATGTCCTACATGAGTCTCATTTGCCTTCCATCCAGGCCAGACGTTCTTAATCAGGGTCCTGTCTTACACCCAAACATAGATCTTTTTGGCTATGCGGCGTGGCTTTGTAAGCCAAGATCCTGAGGGGCAGAGGTTTCTCCGAGATGGTAGTTGATACTATGATTAAGGCTTGCAAGCCTTCATCATCCTTTATTTGCTATAGAACTTGGTCTGCCTTCTCATTCTGTTCAAGAAGCAATAGGGATCCGGAAAGATTTCAATCTTCCCCTGGTGCTAACATTTTTCCAACAGAGATTGGATAAGGACTGTAGCCTCAGCTTGCTCAAAAAGCAAGCATCCATTCCATCAATTCTTTTCCAACGTTGTCTAGCCCTCATGCCAGACGTATGCTCCTTTCTCCAAGGGGTAGCTTATGTAAGAACCCTATTCCATCAACCTGTTCCTCCTGGGAATTTGAACCCAGTCCTTTCAGCTTTATCAGAACCTCCTTTCGAACCGATGGCATTTATTGATATTTCCTAGCTGACTTGGAAATGTGTCTTCTTGTAGCCATTACATCCTCTTGCCGGGTTTCAGAATTGGAACTCTCCCGGTAAAAACCTCCCTTCCTAATTTTCCACAGTGACAAAATTGTGCTCTACACTCCTTCCTTTCTTCCAAAGGTAGTTTTGGAATTTCACATCAATGATAAAATGGTACTTCCTTCCTTCTGTCCTCACCCTCAGTCACTCGAGGAGAGGAGTCTACATTCTCTGGATGTGGTTTGGCCACTGAAATTCTACATTTTTTGGAGAGTACTTCCTGGGCCTTAAGGAATCTGGCATCTGTTGAACATCTGTACAAGGCGGCTACCTGATCTCTCTGCATACCTTTGTCAAATTCTACAAGATTAATACCTTCGCTTCCACGGAAGCAACCTTTGGACGTTAAGTCCTTCAGTCCATGGTTCATACCTAGGCTGTTTCCATATGGACCCACCCACTTGGGACATTTTGGTATGCCCCAGTGTTCCTGTGTCCCCCACAACTTAAGAGAAAAGGAGATTTATACTTACTGTTAAATCGTTTTCTTTTAGTTGTAGGGGGACACAGGACTTCCCTCCCTGCTATACTCTTTTGGATATGCCATGTTATGGTTTGGTTACAAAATTACTGCTTTTCATGTTATTAACCATGTTTTTTTAATATTGCCTGTGCAGTCTCTGGCAGTCACAATTGAATTGGGAACGGAAAGAGGCAGGTATAAAAGGGGAAGTGGGAGGATCTTGTCAGATCCTTGCAGTGTCCTACCTCCTGGTGGGAGGAACCTTTTAACCAGTATTTCGGTGTTCTCCTATGACTAAGAGAAACAGATTTAACTGTAAGGATAAATCTCCTTTTTTCAGATAATCCTTGAAAATACGTGTCTTCATTTGTCTGTTGTATACTTGAGGTTGTCTGCACAGAATTCTGGACACAAACCCTTGTCAAAATCTGTGTTTTCACTGTCCTAAGAAAATAATTAAAATGCAAATTCAAAACAGCATTTCTTTGAAAGATTAGCATAAGAAACCCCAGATCGATAATAAGATTTATAAGCAAGAAGCACCAAAATACCCATCTTAAGTATATATTTTCTTAAAATGCAAATCTTTAGCAGTGTGGGCCATATAATTCTAGATGCAAACCCTATTGGAAATTAGTGGTATTTAGTGTTTGCATGTTTTTTTTTTTTTTGTTTTTTTTTGTATAATGTCCAGATGTACACTAGCCTTATGTACAGTTGGGACCTAAGAAACTGTTTCTTCCACACTGAAATATTTTTCTGTTTTAAAGGCACCATATATGTCCAGTGTGTCCTGACTTCTGTAGGTGTGTAATTCTTACGGATTGAAGCAGGGTAGCAAACTCAGGATATATCTGTGAAATAAATCCAACATTTAGGCGCATACCACATGGTTGCAGCAGTATACCACATGACTTAGAATTGATAACAAATTAGCAATTCAGCATTTCCTTTTCTATATAAATGTTGTGTGACAAGGTGTACTGTAATCTGTTTTCATCTGAATTTGGTTTATTTCAAAAGTTACCATTTTTTAAAGGCTATGTTGCCAAGTGTGATTTTATATAGATAATGTGCACCTTTCTGTAATTTTTAAGAATAGTAAAAGGAATGAAAAGTCTTAAATTGTTTTTGATTTTTTTTTGTTCATTCCAAAACAAACATTTTTTAATACATTTTTATTTTTGTTGCTATTACTAACATCATTATTTTATTCTGCTGTTATTTATCCCTAATTTTCGAAAATATAGAAGGTTTCATGCATTTTCCTGCCCTGCTGTGTATTGTAATACAATTAAACCATTTTTCAGGAAGGGGATTTTTATTGAAGGAATTATCTTATTATTTAACTTATGGTTCCAATTAAATATTAACTAAAAAAACTTCTGCCCAATTGACCAGACTGTTATCATAAGCCCTTCAATATGACTCTGCAATGGTTTAAATATGTTTCTGCAAAGTAGCAATGGTTTTAAAAAAAATCCTGTTTTATAAATGATTTGCAAAGTTTTCATGCCAGCATTGCCTTTTAAATTGACATTTTCTTAAATTTTTAATATACATTGCATATTTCATGTCTCCCTCTGTGAGGTATAATGTTGGCATTTGTGCAAGTATAGAAAGGTTTGATCTGGGCAGCATATTCTACAGGTGTTCAATGACATTATATTGTATCCTAAAGTGTAGGCAGATTATAGTTCAATCTTTAATATCTAAAATAAGTTAGTCATATGATCCTTTGTACTCCTCACCACATTTACCTGTCTGTTTTCGAACATGAATATTCCAGAGTTTTTCAAAAGGAACATTCTGATACCTTTGAAAACAAATGCTACAGAATCTTTAAAAAAGGTACATTCCATTCAGTCCCAAAAGAAAAGTATATTCTACTAATTTTTTTTCAGGTGTTGTACATGTCACTGACTACTTTTATCCAGTGGACCTTTACCAACTAAGAGTTGGTGCTAACTGGGTCACTTAACTAACAATATCTTTAACATTGCTGTTTGAGACATTTTATTACTTACATTTTGTTGCATTGGGATAGAAAACTTCTCCAGAGAGCAATATTAGCTTTAAGGACACAGTGTTTGAGAAGGATGTTTATTGTGGTCAGTACCTTTATTGTTCAAGCTTATACTAAGTTGCACTATTTCAGGTTTAAATTTTTAAAATATTGTATTTTGTTCATACTCCCTATCTTTCCCATACAAGTTAACTGTGTGCAAATGGCAATGGGTTAGGGTATCTTGTGGCCCCAGTGTGAAAGTTGTGACAAATAATACTGAATCCATGGCATACCCGGTTTCTTACCTGTTCTACCTCTTTCTAGGTGTGGGTGCTAGTAGTGAAGGAGGAGTGCGAGGAAAATCTGGAACTAAGCTTTTCCAGGACTTCCAGGTCTTAAGTAGGATCTGGACACACCCTTGGTGTTTGCAGCTGGACTATATTAGTAAAGAAAATAAGGTATGACTGAAATCAGATTTAACATTTTTATTTTTGAGATATTTCTCTGATGCATGATCCCAAACAGTGGGGACAGCTTTGGTGAAATAATGGAATTGTTGGAGTCTGTATTTATGCTTGCTGTTCTTTAATCTTTGTTTACATTTCATTATATTCTAAGATGCATGTATTTTATTAAAACTTAATTTGAAATGATTTAAGAAAGATCTTTTCCAAGTTTCTAAACAGATGTGAAGCAAGTGTGTTTATATAAAGTGACAGTGCTTATCTAATGAAATTATCTTGATTCTGTAGGGTTATTTTGATGAAGATAGCATGGATGAGTTCATAGCTTCTGATTCTGAGGAGTCCTCCATGAGTCTTAGCTCTGAAGAAAGTTCTTCGTAAGTCCATCTGCAAATGCTTTACCACTTCATTGAAAGGGTTACTAGTTATGTATTGAGACCAACATTTTTGTTTATTTTTACTTATACAATTTTATAATTAGTGCAAAAATAACGTAAATGCCAGCTAAATTGGCCAGTGTTGATCATACATTTTACCGACAGCAATGTATTTCTTTCTTGCAGTGTTTATTATCTGTTGCCAGAAAATCACTTAATAACGTAATGTGATGGATCATCAAGAATTAGTCAAACAATCAAAGATAAATGCCAACTGATTTTATTTGTGACTTTTTCACATTTCTATCATCTGACAAGTTGTTTTTTTTTGCTCATGGTGTATTGTGAAATTAATTTACAGTCAAACTTCATTGTTGCTTGTTGGTTTTATATATAAATTGATTGCAGTTTGGTTTTGTGTTTTGTTTTTTTTAAACTGGTTTTAATCAGAGCAGCTTTTAATAGGACTCACACAAACCTGAAAACTTGCAAAAGCAATGAAAAATTATCTTTTAGAGAAACCTATAAAAAAATAAATGTATGGATTTTGAGATTTAATGGGTTTAAAATAGTTTGTTTTAATGATCAGTATATGAAAAAGGTTTATATTGTATCGATTCATTTATATAGCAGTAATATATTATGCAGCACTTTACAGAGATTCATCATTCACTTCAGTCCCTGTCTCATTGGAGCTTACAATCTAGTTTCCCTATACAGTTACACTCACAAAGACAAACACTGACTAAGGCTAATTTAGTCAGGCTTCAATTAACCTATGTAGTATGTTTTTGGATTAAAAAGATAGTCTTATATGTAGAGAGAATAAATCTGTTTTGTCTCATTAAGTACATTTTGCTTATTTATATAGGTATATTTTTTAAAACACAGTTTAACTAAAAAATTTTTTTAATCTTAGGAAAAAAAAATCAAAGGGGAAAGGCAAGATAGAAAGCAGCTCTAGTGATGAAGAAAGTGATAATGACGTAGAAGTTATCAAAGTTTGGAATTCTAGATCCCGAGGTGGTAAAGGAAAAGATTCTAAAGATGTTTCAGACAGCCCTGTTATTACAAAAGTGGAAGAAAGTGAGTTTTGCATTTGCCTGACTGTGATGATGACTGTGCTGTATGAACAGTAATGGCAAAAAAATTAAAATGCCTCTTATGTCTTAACACTTATGTATTATTTGGTTATTTGTTCAATTTGTGTTTACAAAAATGCTGAAGGAAATCTAGAAAGTAATAGACTTTCTCTTAGGATTCGTGGGGGACACAGGACCATGGGTTAAAGTTTCCTCCCACTGGAGGCAGGGCACTAGAATAAACAATGAAGCTCCTTCCCTATAGGCTTTTACCCCTTGCACAGAGCAGAGGAAGTCAGTTTTTTCTAGTGTCCTTTTGCCAGGAGGCAGAGACGCTGGCCAATCTCTTGATTCTACTCCAATCTCTTCATTGTTCCCAAAAAGGACGGAGGATTCCGTCCAGTTTTGGACCTCAAACTTCTAAACAAATATGCCAAGATATCCCATTTCAAAACGGATCAATCATCGCGGCAATGAATCAAGGAGAAGTTCTAGCATCCATAGACATCAAGGATGCATATCTTCATGTTTCTATCCTTCTATCTCACTACAAGTATCTGCGTTTCAACTTCGAAACTTTCAACTACCAATTCGTGGCACTACCCTTCGGGCTTGCCACAGCCCCGCAAACCTTCACAAAAATTAGTAATGTCCGCAATTCTTCAAATCAGAGGCATACGCATTACAGACAATCTCCTCATCAAAACTCCTACCTTTCAAGACGCTCAAAAGCAGTAAACACTTGTGTCACAGTGTCTGGATGGATCATCAATTTTCCAAAATCTTCACTATATCAGACTCAATCTCTATTTTTTCTAGGATTGCACTTCAACACAAGGGTATTCTCAGTAACCCTTACAACAAGACAAAATCAATCGCATCATACAGTTAACATCCCATCTCTACAAAACACAGAAATTCTCCATTCATTATTGCATGACAGTAGTTGGTACAATGGTACCAACACTAGAAGCAGTGCCTTACGCACAGTACCATCTTCGTCCCCTTCAACTAAACATGTTGAAGAATTGTCACTATATCCACAAATATGTAATTCACTCCTACAGTGGATGACAATTCACAACTTTCACAAGGGAAGACCTCTGGGCTTTCTCAAATGGCAACTAGTGACGACAGACGCATCATTGACAGGCTGGGAGCAATTTACGAAAATCTTACACTACAGGGTGCTTGGTCAAATGAAGAAAAAGCAGTATCTATCAACTTGCTAGAATTAAGAGCTGTCCGATTAGCCTTACACCACTGGACGACAGTCCTCCAAGGACATCCAATGAAAATACAATCCAACAACACCACGACTGTAGCCTACATCAATCGGCAAGAGGGAACCTGCAGTACAGCAGCAATGATGGAATTATCTTACATCATGCAATGGGCAGAGAGATGGGTTCCGTGTGTATCAGCAATTCAGATTCCAGGGATATACTCAACTGGAAAAAAGACTATCTCAGTCGACAGACCATTCAGACAGGAGAATAGAAACTTCTCCCACAAATATTTCAACAAATCATAAAGATGTGAGGGACTCCAGAAAAAGGCCTATTTGCATCGAGGTTCAACAACCAATTACCAAAGTTTTTCACCAGAGCAAGAGATCCATTAGCTCTGGCAACAGATGCCATGAGTCAAACTTGGTCATATCCTTTAGCATATGCCTTTCCTCCGCTTCCACTAGTACCCAGGGTAATACAAAAGGTCAAACAAGACAGAGCAAAAGTAATATTAATTGTTCCACATTGGCAAGGAGATCATGGTTCACTGACTTGACATCCCTATCACAGGCCTCTCCGTGGCCACTACCAAAAATTCCAAATCTGCTCTCTCAGGGTCCAATCCTACAACCAGACCCATCCAGACTGTCTTTGATGGCATGACTATTGAAGCCATGATACTCAGACGCTAACGCTTTTCAGAAGCAGTCATAACAACTATGCTAAAGGCACATAAGACAGTGTCGTCAATAGCATATTTGGGCTGTATATAACTTTTACCTGTAATTCTAAAATTATATTGCTTTTACTTTGCTTGATAAAACCTGTGTGCTCCCCATTAGAATGTGCTCCATGTTTGACAATGCTGTCCAGTGTACTGCTTGTGCAATGTATGCACTTCTTGAACAGCCGTTCGAGGGTGAATACTGTTGTGCA
>JAKJJM010040721.1:0-11077 GCA_021901965.1 Pipa carvalhoi
AGGAGTGAATTATTTTAGCCTGGGAATAATTTATTCTGTGACTCTTAGAGCCAAATTTCCTTCTGTAAGTTGTTCCTCGTATCCATTTTACTGTTATGGATGCCTATTCCAGCTTCTCCTCACTTGTCTGGGTATATAAATTAACACGAACTTCTTCTCCCATTGACTTTAATAGGGTTTGGGTTTGGACTGAATGCCGAACCGAACTTCACAAAGTTCTGATTTTTTTCCGAACCTGAACTATTTAGTGCTCGACCATCACTAGTGGTGAAGAGATGTAAATTTAGAACTTTACGTGACTTTACTTGACTATTCTAGCCTTTAGTCAATAAGGTCCTAAGGGTTCCTCTACTAATCAGCATTTAACTTGAGACCCCAATGGACTGATGGGTGCCCTTGTGGTTAAAGGCAAGTTGAACTTATATATGTGCACTAAAATGCTGTTTGTTTAAAATCTACCCATATAACAAATAATAACTGCACTAAAATCACAGGTGTTTATCCAATTTGTTTTCAAGAAACAATGTAGTTAATAGGGTACACTGGTAATACTTTTTCACTGCTTTTTTAAACATTCATGTATTACTGAAATATGGAGTACACAAATGTTCAAATACTTGAAGGCCTTGTTTCTTCCTAATCCCCTGAGGTTATCTAGCAGCAGGCAACAAAGAAATACCAGTCTTTTTATGTTTGAGAGTGAAATTAAATAGTTCATTGTTGTAGATTCAAGGATTCCTAGAAAGTGCTATATATATTATATATTATATATATATATATATATATATATATATATATTCTTTTTTTGTGTGGAAATAATACATTTATTATCTACATCATGCATATTATCTTATATTTAGCTACATAAATTTTGACATGCAGAAATGTAATTCTGCAAACACAAACTACTCCATTTAATGCTGTTTGGCTGGTAACATAATTGATTCATGTTTAGGCATGGAATGCATCACTTGTTGTGACTTTGTTGTCTACCTCTTGTCAGTTGCTTTGATGTTGAATAATTAATATAATCTTATTCATCAGGGAAAAACAATTGAACAATCACAGTTTAGGCTCTGTACACAGGCATAAAACACAGAAAACAGGGTTATCATGATTGCATGCTAGGTTTTTCTAAAGGCATCGCTCATAAACTCCCAGAAAAAGGTAACATAATGACTATTATATTCTACAGGAATTGGCCTTTGTAATAACTCTAGCCAATGAGGCATATTAAAGAAGAAGTCCAGCTTATTAGGTGCATGGATGATTCTAAAGGGGGGGGCGACGAATACTTACTGATCAATGTTTTATACTCCAGTGCTGATTCTGCTTTGAGTAGCTTGCCATATTTTCTTAACAGGCTCTGCGATCCTCTTCACTTCCTGTTCCTGTGTGTTTCGGTAAATATAGCAAGGGCAGTAGTAGTTTTCTGATGTACATTTTAGTAAATAGGGAACGCAAGTTTTATGGAGAGCAGGATCTTTTCTTGAGTTATTCGAAGAAATTTCCCATTCCATCTTTCATATGTAAAAACATGAAAGGAAAATACAAGATGCCTCATATTTTTAGTTAACATTATAGTAAAAAGAGATATGAGTGAATGAAAAAGGGGTGAATGGTATCTTAGATGTTTAAGAATTCTGTCTTTGAATATCCATGCTAATCAGTCATACATATTCATACATCTCCAAAGTAAAACACCCTTCGATAAATCTACGAAAAAAGCATAATTAATAAGTTAATGAAAATATAGAATACATATTGGTAATATTCATTTAAACAGTAAAACACAACTGCAGCATTATCCGGTTGGCAAAGTTTGGTTTTGTTTTTTTAAAAATTGGTACAGTTATTAAAAAAAGTTAATCTTGGCCACCAGTTGAGTTGTTCAAATAGTTAACACATCATTTAGATTGTAAGCTCTATGGGGAAAGGACCTCCAACCTCAACCCGGCACTTAAAGAGAAGTATCGTCGTGATATTATACTTGTATTGTTTAATGCACTTTTCCCATGTCTATATTATGTATGTATGTATAATTTTATTTATAAAGCACCACAGATTTACACAGTGCTGTACAATTCAGCAATACAAATATAATACAGACATGGGAAAAGTGCATTACACAAATCAAGCAAGTAGCTTACAAGCATAAAAACACTTTAAGTGCCGGGTTGTGATTGACACAGGAGGTTGGAGGTCCCTGCCCCGCAGAACTTACAATCTAAGTATTATAATTGTATTGCTGAATTGTACAGCGCTGTGTAAATTTGTGGCGCTTTAGAAATAAAATTATACGTACATACATACATACATATATACATCATTGTTCTCTATTATTACCTGAATCAGGATTGTGACGGTTGCATAGCAATGACTTTTTTTGAGGTGAAAAAATAAAGCTGTCTGGCAAAGCTAGGGAACCTTGAAAAAAGGAACACATTCAATGTAAATGAGGAAAAAGAGGAAAATATTGATGTGTGGGTAAAATAAGAAAGAAAACAAACAAAGCATATATCTTTCCACAGCTAACCGTTTAATGATTTTAGAGGGTTTATGGAGGCAGTCTAATTTCCACATAAAAGCATTGTCAGGAGTGTGGGGGATCTGTGTTTTTCAATAAAACGAAATATGTATATAGGATTTTTAAGCAGTTCTAAAGTATGCATGTGTGAATGTGTGTGTTATGTATGTGGAGTCAATAATTACAATAACAAGCAAATGTGACCTTTAAATGATCTTTAAATTGTAAAGCATCACAATGCAGGGAATGAATTATACTGAACTGTATTGTTCACATACAGATAAATGTATGCTCTGTTTCAATGAAGCATGCAAATATTAGTACATTAAGCACTGCATTTAAAAAAATCTATTCTCCTAATAAATCACATTTGTTTATTTAGCCTACATGCCAGCAACACAACAAACCCACAATATTTTCCTTTCAAGCCATCTTCTCTATAATTTTTGCTCCTGCATGCATCATTTCACAAGTACAGAGCAGCCTTTGTAACAATTCATCTTCCTCCCTCTATTGAGAAAGATTGTGTCCTGGGCACTGGCTTCTACAGAGCATGTATGACAGCGAATGTATGGCTCATTAATATCCACAGTGTAATGGACCACGTGTCATTCCCCAACCAGTCAAACACTGCGATGTAATGATATGTCAGATATCATTAACGTATTAATAAGGATCTAATATGGCAACCATGAGATACTAACACCAGCAGTATGTTCAGAATCTGCATCAGCTGTAAAGAGTCAAGAGGTTTCAAGGTTGCCCAAAAGTTTTATTCTAGAGACTCCAGAGGATCTTAATCTACTACTGCATAAATGTTAAATATAGCAAACCACATTAACAAGTAATAAAGTAAACATGTAAACACTTTGATTAAAGTCGAGGTTTTGGTGGCATGCAGCAGGCATTTGAGAAGTTCAGGCTAGAGGCAGAGCATGAGTTAAATGTGTGACTCTATCCTCTGGAGTGGACATTCACAATGATATGTTGGTCTGATGGCAGTTAAGGTGGTGCAATATTGTGTGGTGTGTTGCATAAGCAAAAATAGGTGCCAGGAACTTCAGTAGTAAAATGGAAATGCACACTTTATTAATTTGTACCAAACAAAAATGGAAAGATGCAATGGATCAGGTAGAAATAGAGATAGAGGCAAAATACTGCCCCAAGAGGTAAATGGAAAAAACTGCCCCTATAGGAAGCCAGCCCAAGATATTCACAATCACTGGCAGGATCTGTGGTTTTTGTGGTACACTGTCTCTTTTAGAGAATGGGATGGTATAAAATGATATGGAAAAAGATGGTATGTAGGGGGTTAGATTTAGGGCACAATTGTAAGGTTAATGCTTTAGGGGTTCTAGTATTGGTGCAGGGCCCTTTTTCTGCATTCCATGAGGCTATTTTGACTTACATAGGAAAAACCAAGATGACTATGCAGGACTAGTAGAGGATGCCACCCTAACACATGATATAAGACAGTGGGCGAAATCTATTAAAATCGAAAATGCCACTTTTGAATTATTTATATCGAAAATGGCATTTTCGATTTTAATAAATTTCGCCCAGTAGCTGAAGAGAACTAGTAGCACTGTAAAGTTAATTATCCACAATTAATCTTGTAGTACAGCCTGATAGACAGGGAATGCAAATATTCCCCGGTAAAAAATTATTTTTGAGGCATTAAGAATAATTAAAGGAGCACTAATTTTCCATATGTAATTATGCTAAAATACATATTTTCACTGAATTACTATGTCTTTGATAAGACTATACTGAAAGCTATTTTAAAATGCATCTCCTGACTTAAATGAACATTCAGCTCATTTGCATCTGATTGAGCAGACCTGCATATTAATCTGAGAGGAGATGGATTTAAAGGTGTAAGCAGAATCAAGTTTCTACACAATAGAAAGATATACATGTATTATCAATAGTAATGAATTATAATTTAGAGATCACATCTGTCAAAGGTCAGAAGGTTCCCCTGTCTCTATGAACCCAGGGGCATTAACACCTTTCCCAAAGCCCCATAAAAGCATGAATGGACCATAAATAGAGATCTTGGGAATCCTTGGGAATCTTCTCTAGCTTTACTCATATCTCTACACATCCAAACTAATTGTAGCACAACCCCAGATTGTTGCCTTTTATTCTGGAAATTCCTTTGTCTGCTTCACAGGTCCTAGATTATCCCTTACTGTCAGGAATGTTTATAATTGAGCCCTCAATGGGACCCCCTTTGCCTTCCTCTATAAGAAAAGGTCAAAATACGCTCAAAGTGTGGAAGAGTTCAATTAAAACAACTTTTTTTTCAAAATATGAAAATTTGAACCATAAAAACTAAAATAAACCTCCCAAAATTTGCATTTTCTGAAAATACATGCCTTCCTCTATCTCCGCTCTCTTGGCATGCTGTGCTCCTCATTATGGATGCAGAATTCTGCATTGCAAATCCTCATAGAAATCAATGATTTCCTACTGGTTTTCTGAAAAAATAATCAAAACAAGAATTTAGAACTATCAAAATCAAGCTAAATATGAAGGGACAATGCCATCTTGAATGATACACAATTTTTATGGGCATTTTTACATTTTTGTTTTTCACAAAACAATCCCATACCAGTAAAATATTCCCACAAAGTGCAGACAGAGTGTATACAACATAGGAAACATTGTGTGCATATATCTAGAGTTATTTAGAATTAGTGAAGTAGCAACTTCAATTCAGGATGCTGCTTGGGGGCAATTGGGGTCATGTGGGGGAACTCATGGCTAAAAGAAAAAATCTTCCAACGCTCTCTTACTCCTCAATTTCTTAGATGCACAACTTTGTGGGGGTTATTGATTAAAATGCGAATTCACCTGTCGAAGTGAATTCGCATCACTTCGGGTGGTTTCCCATAGTAATGTCGCAATCGTGACAATTTTCCCCATAGTGAAGTCACGACCGTGTCAGTAGAAGTCTATTGTGTAGTGTGCGACCGTCATTAGCTGGTGAATTCACCACATTGCAGAATATGGGGAAGTGGCGAATTCACATCTATTTGCACTTTAGGTAATAACCCACTGTATTTTCACACCACATTCAATATTCACTTACAGAAAACAGCACGGCTGGATTTTCCATATCAGATAACATTTCACGCAAGCGATTGCCCTTTCCCAAACCTGTCAGTGAAGTAACTAGTGCACACTATATTTAGATATATAAATAATAAATAATTGTGTAAAATTTAAAGTCTGTACAATATAAAAATTGTTACTATATTAGACAATACTCTGACAGCATAAAGTCTTCTTATAATATATTATAAAGTGCAAATAGTGTTTAACTTTGTAAAGCCTGTGTATCTTATCCCATGTATTTTGTGTTAATGAGAAAGCAGCAAACCAAACCAATCAGCCTCCAAACCAAATGCAGATTAGTCAATGCCATTGTGTTCCCAATAGCGATATATGGAAGCGAAATATGGACCATGAAGAAATCAAACATTAGGAAAATTGACGGTTTTGAGCTGTGGTGCTGGAGGAGACTCCTACATATTCCATGGACAGCACGTATCACCAATCTCAAAGTCCTAGAACGTATCAAACCAAATCTTTTGTTAGAAGCCAGAATCACCAAACAGCGACTAGCCTGTTTCGGCCACGTGATGAGAAGCCGCTCCTTGGAGAAAGACATCATGCTTGGAATGGTAAGTGGATGTAGAGTACAAGGCTGACCAAGAACTCGTTGGGTGGACATCATCAAACAGGATACAAATCTGACATTCGATGAAATAAAAGAAGCTGTATATGATAGACAAGGATGGAGAGCATTGATCCGAGTGACCGAGAATCGATTGCGATTGAACGGATAAGAAGAAGAAGAGAAAGCAGCAGAGGGTGTAAAGAAGATGAGAAAAAGACAGAAGCAAGTGGGGCAAGAAAAAGAGAAAAGGGGGAGAGGAAAAGGTAGGAGGAGGAGAAAGAAGCAGCAAAGAAAAGATGTAAATGGAGAAAAGCGATGGCAGGGAAGGTGAAACAAACAAAAAAAGAGTGAAAAGGTGAGAAAGAAAGAGGGAGCAGCAAGGGAAGAAGAAAACAATAAAATATCTTTCCTAAATATATTTCTAGAAAGACATCTAAATCCATAATTAAAATCAATATTATCCCTTCCTTTTATGTAACAATCTTCTTTTATTCATCCATCTTTGTTTTTATCATTTTTCCTTTTCTTTTAATGTAATACCATATAGACAAAGTCATCAAATTTAGATAATGATATCTAATATCTTTTATGATGTTCCTTATTTACCCTTTTGTGGAAATTCTCTAATTCCCCTTTCCCTGTTTAGGGACCCATGATTTTATACCATAGTTGACTTACAGAAAAAGACCTTCATTCATAAAGTATTTAACAACAGGCCATTCACATACTTTTCTCCATATAGCTGGCTTTTGTCCTTTAATAAGCCTTTTTTGATTTCCCTATACAAGTTTTTCCCATATGGACACTTTAAAACTTATACTTTGAATGTCAAATCATCTGTATAGTGTTTTCCAATTTTCCTTTAAGACAGTGTTCCCCTCAACCAGCTTACAGTCCACTCATATACCCAGATTGCCACAACCCTCTACAATAGCTCCAAATGCCTCCTCAGGTCTATAATTGCCCTACATAACTATCATTACTATGTGGCTGTAGGGGGCACTATGAAGGTGTGGGCAGCACTATGCAACCACGTTGCTGTGTGGAGATGTGTGGGTCTATGTAGCACTTACTATATTAGCTAAAAAGGAGAGATTAGTGTCATATAATTTTGAATCTATGGGGGGGTGGGTAAGAAAAAACTGGAAGCAGAACACTATATGCTTCTAATTATTATTGACCCCTGCAACTGTTGGTTCACAGCAGCATGATCTCTGGCCTCCTTCTGCAAAGAAAGACTAAGTAAGAGTGAAGGGATGCATGCAACCAGTATTTCAACTAACTATTGGAATTGGAAAGTCTGAATTTCAGTCAGTTTACAACAGTCACACTTAAAGGCCAGAGGTGCACTGCATTTCTCCAACAAAGGACAGTTTGTACATCACATTTCACATAAGAGTAGTTGATTTCTTATAACATGATTTCATTAAAACGTCTGATTCTTTCACAATTTAATATCATTTAATTGTCTTGAAAACACATTTCTGAATAATTGAAATTCCTTATTGTGCTTCATAATGTTTTAATTAGAAGTGCAATGTAATTGCTAATTAAAAAATTTTTTCCTCCCTCTTACTTCAGAAAAAAAATAAATGGTCGACTGTCAGAGGTATATGTGACTAAATATTTAAATAGATTAATTTAGATAATACCTATAGAATATGTAGTGATTTATACCAAATGTAACATTAATTTACAGACATTTTATTTACAAATTTACTTGGTAAAACAAGTTTTTTTCTTCTTACTTTTTCTCTTTACATGATCACAGGATTCACTTATTTGATAATTACAGTAGATTTTTAATCAAACAATGGCACTGGAAAGATGCTGGGATATCAAATATTCCAGATTAATTTTAAATGGCACTCACAATACAGAAAAAGCCATTAAGAAAGTTTTTTTTATTACCTGTAATGGTAGAACTGTCATGTTTGCATTTTTTAAAATTATATTTATGCCTCCTAATTCCTCTTACACTCCACTTCTATATAGTACAAAATAATTATACTGATGGTTTCAATTACACAGATTACACAATTATTTAATCTTAAAATCACTGATGACTATCTTTGGTAAAAGGTTTTTATCAGTTGTTCAGCATACTGTTTTGGTTTATTAACATTGGATTTTTTTCTAAAATTGTATACATTTTTGGTTGTTAGCGTAATTTTTTTTCCCTATTTGGTGCTGAATATTTAGATATTGAAGTATACAAAAAATGTGCAGGAAGAGATAAAAAGAGAATATGGGAAATACAGAACAAGAAAACTAGATCTTGAAAATTTGGTAGCAAGGGAAATAACTTAAACCATAAGCCATAAACTATAACAACCAATCAGCATTCAGCAGTTAACATTCACTAGTAAAGGGAGGCAAGAATAATGAAAGTCTGCCTCTGATTGGTTGCTTCAGATTACTAAACCTCAATAAACAACTGCCCATGTTGATGAAATATCCATTTTATTTATTTTATATAAAAGATGAGTTTGCATTGATCATAAATAAATAGCGATGAAAGCAAATGTTGCCATAAATGCGGCAATCCTTTTTATTTTCTATGGCTCAGACATTTCGTCCTCCTTTTCATGTCACCCACTTAAATGCTTGCTTAGGAGCGGTCTTAAGTTATTAAACAATGCATATTTTAGTTTACTGTTTCTTTTCATATATTTATGTCTATTGCTTGATGACTTTTAAAAAATTGTCTTAAATTCTTGGTACCAGATACACATTATGGCTATGCTTTTTAAATCAACATTCGGGGACAAATGTTAACATTAGAGAGCTGCTACTTTTCGTCTAATAACTGTAGAAATCATATTGTGTTATTAGATATACTAAAAAGTTTAAAGAGTCTGTAGTGTTTTGCCTGATATCTTAATTCAGTTTTCAACCCAAGCATAGACTGTTCCACAGGGAAAACTTTGGATTAATCCCAAGCTCTTAAATGCTTAAAATGCTAAAAAATGATAGTTATATGCTCTTTGATAATTATAATCATGCTTCTCCTTAAGTGGGAAACTCTGAAATGCATTAAGAAGAGTGTTAATCACACATGGAACTAGGGTTAAAAAGAAAAAATCTTATTCTGATGTTTTAATAAATGTGCATAAGATTAAGGGGGTCATTCCAGTAGCTCCGAATTTTCCGTCTCGAATTCACTTATAGCGAACTCCCATTATAAAGTCGCGACCGTGACAATTCTTCCATCATAAATTCGCGACCGCAACAATTTTTTAGTCGCAGTCGCGACTTTATATTGGGAGTTCGCTATAAGTGAATTTGAGACGGAAAATTCGGAGCTACCGGAATGACCCCCTTACATGTAAACAATCTTTGACCACTAATGTATACTGAGTTAATGAAAGCTGGGGATCTGTTATTAAAAGAACTAGAAATGCAAGATATAATTATAAATCAGAGAACAAGAGTAGCTGTAGCTACCACTATGTACTAAATAAACTCTTTGTTTTTATTTACTAGATGTTGTGTACAAATACAGGACCAGATGGCTACAGAATCAGGTTCTATGGGGATATCCATAAAGCTTTTCTTTGATTTTTATTGGATTTAAAACAAATTTTTGATTTAAAAAATGACTTTGAATATGGCAATAACAGATTTTTTTAAATAGGAGATGGCCTCCTGTTATATATTAGTGTAATCCATACTTATTTCTCATCTGTTTTGGTATAATAAGATACATTTGGCAAAATTAGTAACTTTAAGATTAATATGAATAAATTGAAGGCATTAAATATTTCATTAATACCAGAAGATGTTGTTCTGCTGAAGGTTATCTTCCCATTCAGTTGGCAGGCTGAAAAATTCAAATATATGCAAATATATGTATGTTCCACTGGACTTTTTACAAATATTTTCTATGATTCATAATACATTGCTTCAACAGATTTCTCAGGATTTGCAGAAATGGCACATACTTAAAATACATTTTTTTAAGATGATCCTATTTTTATCTCCCCAAACTTTATTTAAACATTTTTTAATTCAAAAAAGGGCGGCCTAGCAGAATCATTTTTTTTGTATCAGAAAATTAATGGAAGTGTGTGTTTGCCTTGGTGTAAAGTAGAATGATAGATATTTTTCAATTATCTGTCCAAAAAAATTGGTCCATATGAAACAAGAACAGGTTTCTCTTTCATTATCTGCTCTGCTGTGACATGCTATTGACTCTGGACCACAATTTAAAGCTCTTTCTATAGTAACCAGACATCTGTTGATATGTGGGGTCAATTACATTAAGGATTACAGATTTCTTTAATTGTCTGGGTCCCTTTACCAAATGATGGACAACTTGGCATTTCCTCCAGGTCATATAGATTCTTGGGATTACCACTGATGAGTTTAAAGCTTAGTTTACCTCTCCTACAAAAGTGATTCCACAAATCTATAGGATATTATTAGACTACCTTTATTTGTAATCAATAGGAAGCAGAAATAAATAGGACATTTCTAAAAGATTCATGAAATGTGAGCTTTTTCCTTAATTCCAAAATGGTGTAATATCCACAAGTACACATGGAAAAATGCTTACGATATATTATAAATGCCTAACAATTCAAATGTTTCTTGCAAATTTAACAGAGGCCTGGTTATGATTTTCCAGTTCTAGTTTGACTGCCTGTTAGGTTTCACATTTTGGGAGAATAAAATAGATTTGTATACAGAGATCATGGGCAAAAAACTATTGTGAGCTCCAAGTGTGGCTCTATTATCAAAGAGTGAAGATCCAATATCAGTAATTAATATTACCAAGATTTATACCAAGAACTGTAAGTATAACAAGGGGGCATCCTCTACGTTTAGAGGAAAGAAAATTTATACATCAACATAGAAAG
>JAKJJM010040722.1:0-13077 GCA_021901965.1 Pipa carvalhoi
TTTTTTTTTTTTTTAAACTATTTGTGGTAGCAATTGGCTTAGTATAAAGGAGTTTTATATGTATGTGGGCAGTTATATTGGCACTATAGTTCTTCTTTAAGTTCTGCTTTGAAAATAATGAACCTCAGTTTGCGCAAATATTTTCTGTATTCAGTTAAATGCTTTAACTTTGCACACACTTATCCAATTGCAGTAATGTACAAAGACTTCCAGCTTTGGATTTTTGAAAAATTTTTTAGGTCTGCTAATGTTTGTGTATTTGACAGCTTCCAAGCTACAAAAACTTTAAAGGTACGATTCAAGAGCTGGGACAGAATCAATATGCAGTGAGTGGTGAAATTTTTGTGCTGGACAGAAATACAATTGAAATCACAGAACTTCCAGTCAGGACGTGGACTCAGGTAGGTGCTTAGCTTAAAAGTCGAAGCTACGACCAACATGACAAATCTGTATGGTTTATGGTTCTAACGGTAAAGCAGACATTTTGTCAGTAAGAGACTTCTGTAAGCAAAAGTTAATTCCACTATAGTTAAGGAAAACTAGTAACTGTGTTCTCTGATTTGGGAATTTAAAGTTCTGCTCATGATTGTTTTAGAAAGATGATCATACATTATTAACCACTTTAATGCATTGAAATATGTGATACACTGAAAAATGTCAGGGTTTTTGTGGTTTTAGTCCCTGCAAGCATCGTACTCCCTGTTTTAGGTAGATCTTACCATTCATTGGATGTCAGGTTAGTTTGTGGACTACTACTTTTAGTTTTCTATGATTCTGATTCCTCCCATCTTGTTCCTTTACAATCAACCTATAGTACAGTATACATTTGACTTTGTGCGCATTGCTCTTTTACTCACTTTTGCCTGGTAATTTGCCACTTGTGTTGCAATTTGCTTAAATGTTGCACTCATAAATGTAATCAAGTTTTTGAGAAACGCAGCTCTTTACATATGTAGATATAGTATAAGACCTTGCTTAAAATAATGTTGTGATTTGTTAGTCCAGAGCTGTATTAAGCAATGTTGTTTAAGGATACCACAAAGTAGGAGTCTAAGTCTTTTCCTTTGATGTTTTGTTAGGTTTACAAAGAGCAGGTGCTGGAGCCCATGCTTAATGGAACAGAAAAAAACCCAGCATTAATCTCTGATTACAAAGAGTATCATACTGACACAACTGTGAAATTTGTAGTCAAAATGTCAGAAGAAAAGCTGTCACAAGCAGAATCCGCTGGCTTGCACAAAGTGTTCAAACTCCAGACAAGTCTAACTTGTAATTCTATGGTAAGCCTTTTTTTTCTTTACGTTATGAAACTGCTAAGAAAACAGTTGAAATTTTCCAAAGGTAATTGTTTCTCAAATCAGTTGTATGTGTGTTTTCACTTTGCATGAAAATGTATTATCCAGACTGCAGGAATTATCAGGCTTTAACATGCTGAAAATGTGTTTTTGTTGTAAATTCAGTCTTCAGTTTATCTTGGGTTGTGTTACTGCTGTTAAGATGTATACCAGGACCAAGCTAGGAACATGTGACCCTTTTCCTTTTATTTCCAAACACACTAGTATAGTGTGAAATAATGGTAAACTTGTTCTTTTTTTCTTGTATTCCGAGATGTGTGCATGGATACATAGGGCAAAGTAACACCTTGTTTGTATTTGCACCCATATGAAAATTGCTACAAACCAAAATTGCAACATCTTAAATCTCCTGACCTCTGTTTACTCATTCACACGGTAAATTAACTAAAGGCAATACACAATTAATTGTAAAGTTTAAAATTATTATTGAAGGCATAGTTTTGTTCCATTTTTTATTTTATTTTCTTGTATCCAGATATAGTGGTATTTGAAGAGAAATTAGACCTCTTAAGACTGGAAAAAGTTAAAGAAATTCCCTTTGAATATTTGTTGAGAGCCTGCATATGACACTCAAGCTTGCTCTAGAATTCCCAGAAAATTTATTTTAAAGAACTTTTATACTTTCAAAACTCCATTCCTTGTTTCTTTCAATGTCCGATTTATGCCTTATGCAGTTTGCATTTCAAATCCTGTGATTATTAGCGTTCTTATAAATCTTTGTTCCATTCAGGTACTGTTTGATCATATGGGCTGTTTAAAGAAATATGAAACTGTGCAAGATATTCTGAAAGAATTCTTTGACCTTCGGTTACAATACTACAGCTTACGAAGAGATTGGCTTATAGGAATGTTGGGAGCTGAAGCAGCCAGGCTAAGTAACCAAGCAAGGTTCATCTTAGAGAAGATACAGGGGAAACTCAGTATAGGTAACCGACAACTAAAATTTTTTTTTATCTTGGGTTTGTAAGAAACAATAGCATCATGAGATGCAAGAAGTAGGGGCAGTGCGGTGGCTTGGTAGTCAACATTGCTGCACTGTAGCGCTGAGGTTATGGGTTCAATTCTACCCTGGACTTCATCTGCTTGGAGTTTGTATGTTCTCCCTGCACCTGTGTGGGTTTCCTCCGGGCACCCTGGTTTCCTCCCACAATCCAAAAACATATGTCTGTCTATGTGTGTGACAGAATAGGGAAACTAGATTGTAAGCTCCATGGGGCAGCGATTTATAAATACACAATACAATACCATACCAAAAAAAGTAAAATTCAAACAGCTTAAGGTTAACTTCACAGAAGGTGATTCATTTCCCCCTGCTTTTATGGCCACACAATTCCTAGTCAAAATATGGATAATCAGCATGGATTACTTCAGTGGGATCTTCCTCCACTCCAATGCGGTTCAATAGTTGTTAAAAAGTAAAGTTTGATGTCATTAACAGGCCACTGCTCTAAACAGGAAGAAAGCATTTGTATGAATCCTACAGCTGATGTGGCAGTTTTTCCTGATATAGTTAGATTAATGATTTTTTTTAATTGACAAATGCTCTGTAATATCTGAATCTAATATTAAATTTTTTTTCCTCTTTTCCTCTAAAAGAAAACAAATCTAAGAGAGATTTGATTCAGTTGTTGGTGCAGAAAGGTTTTGAGTCAGACCCTGTAAAAGCTTGGAAGGAAGCACAAGAAAAGGTAAGTATCATTTTTATGCTTCAGAACACTTTTTTTTTAGTGTGATTTACACATCCTATTGTCTAGATGCTAGTATTTTTTATTTATTTTTTTTTTTTACGTATTGGGTTAGCCCTGGGAGAGTTAGCGTTTTCATAGCTAACAAAGCCTGAGGATCATGAATATTAAGTGCACTTCTATAAGAATTACTCCTTATATACCTAGTTTCTTAACCTATTAAAAGGCCCTTCTTTAAGTCAGAGCAAAATCTTTCCAATATGCTTATAGGCAACAGAAGAAGATGAAATACAGGATCAGAATGAAGATAGTTCATCAGACTCAGGTGCTGGATCTGGCCCAGATTTTAACTACATTTTGAATATGTCTCTTTGGAGCCTTACCAAGGAGAAAGTAGAAGACCTTATTAAACAGAGAGATATAAAGGTATAGCTCAAATCTACATATATTGTTAATTGGGATTTTGGACTCTATGGTCTCTTTGTTAAATGCAAAAGGTACTGTGTTTTAGAGTTCTTTTCTCTACCAAACTCCTTTTGTGCATTCACCAAACAATATTTTGTCCTTACCACAAGTTATATTAATATGGCAATATGCAGAGCATTTAAAGAATTCTAAATGATGAAACTTCACAATTCAAAGTGGAACATCAAAGAACAATTGAACAGGGAAGCTAAATCAATAAGAGATGTTACATTTAAGCTAAATGGTCTTTTTTTTTTTTTCTTCTTTAATCTAATTTAGTTATTGCTTTATGAGTCACAAATAGCCCATGTCTGAAAACTGCCAGAAGAACATATTTTGTTCCATATGAAAAGCGTTTTAGAAATAAAAGCAATTCTTTCATGTTATGTCTGTCCAGTGTAAAGAGCTCAATGACCTCAAGCGAAAATCTTCATCAGACCTTTGGAAAGAAGACTTGGCAGCTTTTATTGAAGAACTAGATGTAAGTAAGAAAAAAAAATCCATAACCTACGTAAGAGATTTTATAAGTAATTTTTGCAAATAATTGTTGTTTGAATTGAACCGACATCATATTTAAATGTGTTTTTTGCATTTGTTTTCCTGACAAAGCTATTTGTTTATAAAATGGATAGACATTGGATTCATTGATAATTACTGATACCAATTATTGTTGTTTCCAGATACACTCACATTCCCTGAAAACTCTTTCCAGTTAATGAAATATCTGGGTGTTTTATTTTTATTTAGTAACCTGCTTGCAGATAAATTAATGTCAACTTCCTGCCTGCATAAAAATTCTCTATTATAACACCCAATATCTGTGGTCCTGGAGCATTTATGGCATTATATCTTTATTCTTTAGCCGACTTGTGACTAGGCAGCGAATTAATGGTAGTTTGGGCATTGCTGATCAGGAAATTGCATTGTTAATTCTACCTTGATTATGCCTTTTCTTGTGAAAAGTACCACCCCACCCTTGTTTAAAAATCAGTTTTAACTCTGGAGATTTTTGTTATAGTACTGAATATACTTTACTCCTAAAATGTTTTACAAAACTATGTTTTGTTCTTTTCAGAGAGTGGAAGCACAAGAAAAGGAAGATGCCATGGCTGGGATTGCAGGCAAAGCAATAAAGGGTAAAATTGGTAAACCCAAAATTAAAAAAATGCAGCTTGAGGAGACCATGCCGTCTCTGTATGGAAGGAGAGTAGAGCCTCAGATCACTGCAATGAAAGCTGATGCTAGCAAAAAGATGCTAAAAAAAAAGAAGGTGAGGCTGTGTTTTTATAGGGTTTTTCTTTGCTGAAACCGGACTTGTTGTTGGTCTTAAGATTATTCCTGATCCACCTGGTAACATTTTTATTTGGCCATCATAGATTAGAAAACCCACCACTACCAAAGTCTCCCTAAAATGAAAATCTAGAGTTGTAGTTATCAATTTGTTTTCTTATGTATATGTAGAAAATCCACATTCTTCCAAGGTTCATTATTTAAATTATAGGGCGTCTGGTTTCATCTATACGAATAAGGTCCACCATGTTGCAGGCTAGTGTTAATAGAATTTTCCTTGCTGGAACTGGTCTTTCACAAGGTTAGCACATGCTTTTGAATGCAAACATATAAGCATATGTCTAAATCAGGTAACGGCTGTGCCTCTGTATGTCCGTCCCTATAATATTACTACCCTTCAAACCCAAATTAGGTTTTTTTTCTGTGGCTTCCCTCTCACCTTATCCATGGGATGATTTATTCTGTTTCTTCTGTTTTTCCCTGCTACATGTAAAAAAAACCTGTTACATTTTATAGTGTGTTTTTATTCAGGAAAGTAAAGAACTGCAATGATCTATTTTAATTTATTTATTTTTTAATGTTGTATTGAAACTTTTCTTCAATTAAAGAGTAGGTATATATAATTGAAATCAAATAATATGCTTCGTATATGTTTAAAAGGATATGAATGCATACACTTTCTTTTTTTTTTTTCTGATTTCTTGCAACATAAGAAAGTGGAGATGTCATTTTGTCCTTTTTTTAATATGTGTTTTATCACTATTTTGCTAGCAAAAATTTATGGTAAAGGACAACTAAAAAGCATTTCTTAGCCTCTCTTTTTCATGGAGACAGAACAGTAATTTTTTTGATTTGTTATTTAAAGGGTGAAATAGATTCTTTGGCACTGAAAATGGAATTTGATGATGACTTTGGCACTACAACAGCTGAGGGAGGGGCAGAAGACTCTCAGAATACTACACCGGTGAAACCCACTAAACCCAAGAGGGAAAGAAAAGAGCCTGGTGGGTGTCTAAGCAGATTATTCACCATCTAACATTTTCTGATTTGCTTAAGTATTTCACAAATTATTGGTACCTTGTTTTCATAAATTAGCATTATTTGTGGATCTGGATGGTGATACCGTGATATTCAAAAAGCTTTATTTTTAATTCGTATGATTTTCACTTATGTATTCAAGGATCTCGAGCTAAAAAGAATACATTAACGCCAAAAACATCAACAAAAAAAGGAAAGAAGCGAAACCCTTGGTCGGAGGATGAGTCAAAATCAGAAAGTGACATAGAAGAGGCTGAGGCAGAGCCAGTAGTTATTCCACGGGATTCTCTTTTAAGGAGAGCTGCTGGTAAGTGTAAATAAGTACAAACAGGAAGGGAGAAATGCTTTAGTATATAACGGCTATAAATTACTGTTAATAGTTAACATCCTTTTATCTATATCTTTTGTTTCAGAATTTACTTTTGATTTGGGTTGATCTTATTCTGTATATCTGTATTTAGTAGGTTTTATTTTGAAACGTCCAGATCTACTGACATACCATTTAACCTTGTACCCTAGCTGAAAGACCCAAGTATACGTTTGATTTCTCTGAAGAGGAAGATGCAGAGGATGATGACGACGAAGGTGTTATCAACAACAACAACAATAATAATTTTGATGACTTGAAGCGACCATCTTCTCCTGCTGCAAACAGCCGGGATGAAGATGATGACATTCCATCTGACAGTCAAGAAAAAGACGACTATGAATTCTCTCCTTTTAAGTCAACCCCAACCACTCAGTAAGGAGACTTACATTTAGAAAAAATATTTATTTGAAAACCTTTCCAAGAACAAATATATATGTGGTCACCAAAATTATATAACACTGCCTTTAAAAAAATAACTACTACTATTTTTGTTTTTGTAGAAAGTCCTCTGACTTACAAAAGAAAAAAGATAGCATATTTTCATCTTCGTTTTCTGAAAAAGTCGAAGGTAATAAACCTTTTTTATATTTCTTTCTATATATTCCTAAAATAATGTATGAATAATAAACACAATATAAATTTTATCCATTTTTTTTTTAAGATTCTAAAAAAAGTAACAGTGATGAGGATGAACCTTCTCCCCTTTACTCTTCATTTTCCTACAAATCTACAGTAAAAATGCCAAGCAAAGGATCAACTAAGAAAGGTAAGAAGTGAACACTTTAGTATATTCCAGTCAAGTGGTTGCATTAGTGGTAATGCAAGTGATCGCTGTAAATCAGAATAATAGGCTTCTTTTTTTTTTGTAATAGCTCACTATAGTTCTCCTTTAAATTGCTCCTGACAACATACTAAGTAGAAAACTATAATGTTAAGGGATACATACAGTGGGCCGAGATGATTTAAAGAAATGCAGCATTGCTAGATTGCTTAAATGTTTAACCGCAATGATCTTAGTCATTTTTGCCATGAATGCATCTTTTCCAGATCCTCCCAAATATAACAGTGATGAAGATGAACCATCCCCCCTTTATTCTTCATTCTCCTTTAAATCTTCAGAAAAGTCAGCCAGCAAAGGATTTAGTAAGAAAGGTAAGACAAGCCTTGCCAAAGGAACCTCCTCTTGGTAGCGATCATCACCCCGCATAGCAGTAGGTGGGAGGGGGGCTAAAGGGGTCCCAGAGACAGTTGCAATCCCCTCACCCTGCCTAGAGCTGAGAGAGGGTGGGGGACATAGGGGTCTCAGGGACTCCATTTGATTAACATGCCCCCCTACCATAAATTAAATAACACAAATTATTTCCATAATGCTGTTTAATTAACCCTTTATATTCCAGTTATTGATTTGTAATGGTTTTGAATGTAGTTTAGGGTAGATTATTGTTAGTGACTGTTTTGTATACATTGTTGTAGTTAGTGTTTGTTTTGGGATACTTTGATGCTTTTTTGTGTAGTTGTGTTAGTTTAATTACAGTTTAAACTGCTTTTTTGATGTTAATGCTGCAGTTTATCATAGGGTTTTAAGGTTTTCTAGTGAGGCAAATCATATTGAGTGATTAATATCTTTGAGCAGGAAATGTTTATTAAATAGTGCTCGAGTGATATCAATTATTTAACGTTTGAATAAAAATCTCTGAAATTAGGAACGATCTGTAAAAACAAAAAAGTATATTTTTTTTATAAACCAATATCTTATAAACAAATTTTTCCCATCTTTTCAACCATATTGACTTCTAAATATCTCCCTTATGAATGGGCCTCATATTCTTTGTACAGTTAATCAGATTTGTTTACTGTACTTTATATTTGCTTTTGCTTTAGAACCAGCTCGATATAACAGCGATGATGATGATGACGATGTGCCATTCTCATCATTCACCTTTAAATCGACAGAAAAACCAGCCAGTAAAGGATCTGCAAAGAAAGGTTAGTTTATCAGCTCATTGCCCTGTGAATCTACAATTCATATAATCAGTTTGAGTTGTTTAAAGTCATCTTAAGTATGGAAACCTCAAATCACCAAGGCTTTGGCAAAACAGCATTACTTTTTTTTTCTAATTTTGTTTTTTGAATTAACCTTTTTTCCAGTCTAGTCTTACAAGAAGAGTTTAGAGTTCTTTACTTTTATGGCTTAGTGCAGCTATTCTGTATGTGCATAGTTCCAAGACACA
Source organism: Pipa carvalhoi (assembly GCA_021901965.1). NCBI lineage: Eukaryota > Metazoa > Chordata > Amphibia > Anura > Pipidae > Pipa > Pipa carvalhoi. The sequence continues at coordinate 8,435 of JAKJJM010040722.1, forward strand.
TGATACTCCCACACTTTGTTCATCAGTTTTTAACTGCTAATATAGTTACTCATCCCACTTCCTTACTTGCTGGAAATACTGGAATTCTGGAACCTTCACTTGTTTGTACAATTTTATCCTATGCCTTTATTTCTTGTGTCGTCAAGAAAACAACACCTTGAGTTTTTTGAATTGTATTTACTGACCCACCAATAGATGGAAAAGGGCCAGGCAAAATTATGGACTGAGGGGGTTATTCTCTAAAGTGAGAATTCAACTGTTGAATTCGCAAACAGCGGATTTCCATAGCAAATCCATGACTGCGACAATTCTCCCATTATAAAGTCGCGACAGTCGCAGTCTATTAACTCGCGTCCGCAACAGTCTGCAGTCTCTTGCGACTGTCTGTAGCTGGTGAATTCGCACCTTTACAAGACAATTGAGACTTTAGAGAATAACTCCCTTAGACCTTAAATCTGGTTTGCGTAATAATTTGGAACACATTATATTGATGCGCTTCTATATTAGATGTGTTGTACTGTGATATAAACCTTCAGGTTTCTCAAGTTTTATTTGTTTGAGTATTAAAATAAAGCACCCATGAGACATTTGCTATGCTATTTATTGGTTGGCTTTTATTATTTATTTCTTATATTCTAGCAAAAACTCCTTCAGATGGAACACCAAAGTTGAAACGACCTCCAAAGCCAAAGAAGTCTGAGACTTCATTGAATTCTGAGTCAGATTTAGAGTTTGGTTCTCTAAAGAAATCTACAACACCAAAAGGTAAGTTGTGACTTTAGGGGGATTTTATAAGCAGAAATGTGAATATGCTGTGTCAATTGCTGTATATTTGACATTTCATTTAACCTACAAAGCCAAGTATGCCAGCCAGTGTGAGCTGCAGGCAGAAAAAAAAAAGATTAATTTTCCCAATTATTTTTTTACTAAGAAAGTAATTAAGGACTCTTCATCTAAACGAGCTTTAAAGCAGATTAAAATACTTAGGGGACACCATAATTTCCCACAGCTTTACCCCTTTAGATGCTGAGCAAACATAGTCTCCAATGATTATGAAAGCTCTTTTGAAATGAAACATAAAATGAGAAAGTTTGTGCTGTGCTCTCTAAACATGGAGAATAAAATTATCCAGCCTCTAGTGCTTAAAGAACCAATCCTAAAAAGGTTGATAGATGCTTGACAAAGTATATTAATCTGCACAGTACTTAAGTAAGGAGGCATTTTGTGCATCAGCAAAAAACTAGGCTCCAATATTTTAATTAAACAAATTGTCATTAGTAAAAGACAAAAGTAAAGATTGCTTTATTTCTTTTTCTCTTTTCTGGTTGCATCCACCTTTATCTGTTAAGTAAACAGACCCCACCTAGTTCTATTGTTGTTTTTTTTTTTTTTTTTTTTTTTATTTAATAAAGATTCTTAGATAATACATATGAATGTATCCACCCATCTACCCCAGTGGGACTTCCAGGGAGCTTTACTAACCCTTAAGTAGCCAAGTCTGAGAAAGGGTCCTTGAGTTTTGAACAGAGCCCCCATAGTGGCATTTGGAGATTAACTGGGACCCATCACAAAAAGCAGCTATTTACACTTTTAAGCTTCTCCACCAGTAACAGTAGGTGGAGTTTCTTTCTCAGACCTCTCCCCATAAAACATGGCCCCCTTCCTTCTGGATTTAGAGAACTGAAGCTAAATTGCATATACTATTTTTATATCATTAACTGAGCTCTTCCTGCCACTTTTAAGTCTCTATGATCTTACGAAGTGCCTTAGTGAAAGTCATTTCAGTGACTTGGCATAGTTTGTCTAGAACTTTTCTAATATACCTGATAATCCAAAGCAGGACTGACTCCTGTGGGAGGAAAAGTGTGCCTTAATAATCTGTTATCTGAGACCCTGTCCCTGGACAAGAATACCAAAGCAATGAAAATGAGCTCCATATCTCTGTTTAGGTTGGCTGATTTCTCTTTCTTGAGTGTTTTTGTATCTTGAACATGCAGTTTTCTCCAGAGAAAGGAGATCTTTCTGTAAGAATGTGTTGTAAACAGTTCACCTAGTGGCAGAGCTGTACAACTCAGGGTATGTGCTTATGCTTTAGGTGTCCACTTCACCATAAGCTTTTTACTGACCATTGTACACTAAACTACCAACTGGCAGTTGCCATAGAGCTAGTCATCTCTCTTCAGGCCTATTTGTGGCCTCCACAGTTGGAAATTTTACACTCCTGTTAAGACAAGACTTGAGTCACTTAGTTAGGCTACTGCTACTACTAAGTGTATCTTATGAATCATCTGGCCATGCACTGATTCTCCCGAGTTGGCATCCTTCTCTGTTGGATCGAGGCACTGTCTTTGAGTGCCAAACTGTTAAGACCAGCCAGTAGTTGAACCGTCCCTTCCATTTAATTTTTGATTTGAAAGCCCTAGTGCATTGGAACTTCTTGGTTTTTCCTCTGTTCTTATAAAACTTATACAGAGAAGTATCTTAGCCACCAGGGGTGTCTATGCAACATGGCAGTCATAGCAGCAGTATCTCCTAATCGGTGGACAGTCAACTGCATTCCAGTGCTCTCCACAGTTCATATCTGGGATGCTCTGATATGAGGTGGAATCGAACAATGGTACACCAGTTCACTTTTGGTCTAGCTTTCAGTTCTTCCCCCAGAGCAAGGATCGCAGGGCAAGCAGTGTGGGTGGTTGCCACTAATTCTGCATGAGAGTTCTCCGGGTGCACGAGTTTCCCCCTTTAGCTAGGTCTCTGTGGGTCCTTCCAGATCTCATCAGACCAAGTAAACATAATTCACTTACTATCCTGATGGTCCCCAGTGTATTGTGGTTTTTGGATCCACAGTCCTTGTATGTCACCTGTTCCCCACCTCCTCATCAAATCTTCTTTCTCAGGAGTCCTGTCTGACCAGAATCCCTATTTCTGGCTACATGCCAGTTGAAATTTTCAGTGCAATCTCTCTGACAGGATCATTCAGACAGACCTCCCGGTCATAAGTGTGATCATCTGCCTTTTATCACAGTGTTTAAGACACATGGTGGTGGTTTTAATTTGTTCACTTAGTTTTGTGATTTACTTCACTGAAAAAGAATTAAGGATTGACTTTCCTTACCATAAGGTGTAAATCTCCACTCTCTTCACCCTTAAATATTGGGGGAAGAAACATTACTGTAACATTTGCTTATTTCCTCAGGGTATGATTTATTCCTGTATTATGATGCCCTATATTCTTCTCTGCATTGTTTCTGTAGGAATTACCTTTTCACTGACTTTTTATGTCTGCTTTAAGGTCTCTTTCCTGGTTGCTATTTCCTAAGCATCCAGCATGCTGGTAATTGAAGCCCTTATTTGTTGGTCATTTGAGTTTTTGGATGCTTCCCATAGGGGAACATGGTCTTACCAAGCAGAGAGTACTTCGTGTGTAGCCTAGTGTATAACTGCTCTTCTAAGTTGTGCATGTTACCAGTTGGACTTTCAGGCTTGTAAAATCAAGCAGAATTTCTTTGCCTTTCAGCAGGTATATTTTTCAGAGGAAAACCCCACCAGAGAGTAGTTTTGCTAGTTTGTTGCTTTATCCTTTTTATGGAACTGCTTTAGTATGTCCACCAAGAGAAAAAAGCTTTTTAGTCATGAAATTTTTTTCTCCATGTCTCTTGTGTGACCCATGCAACCCACCCTTCTTGTGTGCTTTCAGGAATTTGTCCTGGTGGATGATTGTTTCTGGAAATTATGTACTGATCAGTTTTGTCGTTTGTACTCACATTTCTTATGAGGTTCTGCTAAGCTGACTGTAGCTAATGTTGACTTTCTGTGCAATGAGGTAAAGCCTACATGGTGAGAAGTTCCAGTTTGTCCTAATGTTCTGGAACTTTTCCTCATGCTCCTGTAACCCCCCTCCCCAAGAGACTTAGGGCCTTATTGACTAAAGGATGGACTCACCTGTTGAATTCACCTAGCTACAAATTGAGTTGTATTGCCAAAATAGACGCAAATTCACTTTGTTATTGAAGCTGCAGAGAGATTTGTCAAAATTTGTAAGATTGTGACTATCATAGTCGCCCAAATTGGTTGCGTATTCGCCACATTGCAAAGTTTGTTCAACAAACTGCAAACATGGGGGCGATTAAATGTGAATTCAGAGCTATACGCAATTATTCGGCCTTTAGTCAATAAGCCCCTGAAAGAGGGAAAGATTTAATGGTAAGTTAAGATCTCAGACTGCATCAACTATATTAGTTAATTTTCTTTTGATAGTACAAATTTCATGATTGTGCTGCACGCCCAAGCAAAGCATTTGAATTCACAATGAGCCTTGTGTGTTTTTCAGCAAAAGGAAGGGGGAGGAAACGAAAAACATCAGATTCAGAAAATGAAGGGGAATACAACCCAGGGAGAAAATCTTCCAAACCCGGATCTTCTAGCAAAGTAAGATGTACTTTATATTTTAATTATACTCAATGTATTGTTTATTGGTTCTTGCATGTTTTGACTTTTGTCAACATTTTGTTTTATAAAATGCCAAAATCTTTTAACAAATATTGTTGGCATCTTCTCATAATTTGAGAATTTTAAGTAAATTACAGGGGTGCTATTCATTTTTCTTTTCTGTATCCTGAAATAAAGGACCAAAAAAAAAAAAA
>JAKJJM010040732.1:0-16698 GCA_021901965.1 Pipa carvalhoi
CTGGGGAGAAATGCTTTTTACTATGGTATAGTACTGCATATGTAAAGATGGAATCTGACTATAGTTCCCCTTTAAAGAGATACTAAAGCCTGCAGGAAAAAAAAAAGATCTTTCTATCTATTTGCCACCTAGTGTTAACTACAACAAGTGTTAAAATGACAGGTTTAGGCTTACTGATTTAGCAGAATAGTCATAGCAATTGTAAAAGAAACAAATTCCTGGAGAAAAGGTGTTCAGCTAATCCTAGCTCCTCTTCCCTTAGTCAAGGGCTAAGCTCACTAACTGTGCATGCTCCCCCTCCTGAAACGAATAGAAATTCTGTCTGCAAAAAAGCTGTCTTTAAGAATTTATGTAAAACATGGAGATACAGCCAGGGCCGTTCCTAGGCTAAATTTCACTCCGGGCGAGAGCTTAAAACTTGCGCCCCTCGCCTGTAGTGAAAATTTGTGCGAGCGGGCGGGTGGGGGGTGGGGGTGCTAGCGGTCGGAGGTGAGAGCGCCCCCTCTCCCCCCCACACACTCGGCGCCCCGAGCGGCTGCCCGCCCCTAGGAACGGCCCTGCATACAGCCACACTTGTGTGACATGCTGAGATTGCAGCATGTCACGTAAGTGTGGCCATACATGTGTGTTTTGTAGAAAAATTGTCAGCTGTAAAAATGCTAATGTTGCCCCGGCCTGAGAAAATATATATTTATCAAGTGCCCCTGAAAGCCTAATTTGTTTAAAGCTAAATATCATATTTTATAGGCACAATTTAGAAATTTTGGAAGCACAGATTGAATATATAGTAAGTACAAAATCAATGGAGGTATTTTACTTTCTTTTGCTTAATGTTCTTTTAATGCAGGGGTCCCCAAATGCTGGGCCGCGGACCACTACCGGTCTGTGAACCCCTTTGCACTGGGCTGCCTGATGGTGATGCGCACACACGAAGCACGCCACCATCATATGGCCGTCAGTGACTGTTTGGCCCCGCCCACCCCCCCAGCAATCCCTCAACTTTCTTCTGGGTTGGGGAAGCGGTCCCCAATCCAGAAAAGGTTGGGGACCGCTGTTTTAATGGACCTGCTTATTTTTTCAACATTAATTACAATACAGCATGAGATGAGCAGTACAGCATGAGCAGTAAAAATGCTGGAAATACATTATTGGATGTACTGGACATATAGGAAATGCACTGTGGGATATACTGAAAGTGTTCAGGAACTGTTGCACTAAGAGCATAAACATCTCATCATTTTCTTCTCATTAGTCTTAGCACATTAACAATTTCTTCTGAATACCCTTTCATACTTGCCACATTCATCCACTTTCATTACTGTTACCGCCAGATTTAATTTAATTAAAGAAGCTGAAACAAAAACAGTAACAAAAATTGAACTAAAATGACTGCATTGGCTTTAACTGCTGATAAATATCCCCTAGGTGTAGTAAGGTGTGTGTGAGACTGTAGAAAATTCACACAGCATGCACTCTGAATGTAAGGTATGAGGTTTAGACTTATTACATTGCAGGAATACCAGATAAAGGTGCAGTTTAAGTTAAAGCTGAATGTCTACTTACTCTTGTCATATATTGGCTCTGAAAGCACAGGGTCCATTTTAATGAGTTGCCCATCTGGCCCAGTGTATGAGGCCTGGAAACAAAGTCTGACCACATTCAGATCTACCTCTTCATGAAGACGCCACTTTCCAGCTGTTTATAATAATGAAAGGTGTTAGAACTTCAAACACTCAGGGTTAGCTTTTTGTTATAAAGGAAATATATTAAAGGGGAAGTAGCCATTTTTTATGATTTGCAAATACAGAAGTTTTTGGCTTTGCACATAATTATTGCGGATATATGCAAACTTCACCCTTCTAGCTTATGTTAAACTACAGCCCCAGTAAAGTCAAGGCATTTGGACATTCCTGCACAACTTATACAGCTATTTCAAACCTAGGGCTGTGTGAACTTAGTGTAAGGTAAGTTATCATTCCAACAGCTTTAGGCCTCCTTTAAATGATCTACTATTAGATTTTTTGGTACATATATAGGTAATTGCTTTATGCTAGTATTATGGATATATGCCTATTAATAGAGTGCAGCTTTTTTGCCCTTTACAGCTATGTCTCATTCTTAATTATATTTCCTGCAATACCCATGGATGTCAAACTACATCTCCCAACATCCCTGGCCAAGCAGAAAGCCTGAGATTCAGTTAGCAACAATCAATGTGTACCCCGCAATAGTATACTGTAGTTGAGGTATTAGTTTGTTGATTTGTGGTTTTTTTTATTAGTAAAATATATTTTTGCTTATAATTTGTAATTGTTTTGGTTTTATTAGTACTTTGATTTGAGGGTTGTGCTGTGCACATCTCAACAGACATCATTCTGAGCTTGTATTTTTTGGTGTTTTTTTTTTATGCTGGAAGTGCTACAATATTCCATATTTTAGTTTTCCTTTTTGTCCCTTACTTTCCCTTTTTTTTAATGATATTTGTATTACCTGGAAAGTACACATTCTGCTTTAATTTAGCGGTTTTGTGAATTCATACCGTGCAGCTATTCTTCAGGATCCACTGCAATGTATGCATGCAAATTCTGCAAGGGCTACAAATACAGAAGCAAAAGTCGTGGCCCTAAAATTCCACTGGATTCCAGGGGCGTAACTGCTGCATGTGCAGCTTTAGCTCTGCAGGGACTTAATAGATGAAGGAGACTTGTGCTGCTGCCCTAAAAAGTATTTTAAATTGGCTTGTCTGCACATGTGCCCTCTAGGGTTGTATTTCACTTGTGGCTAATTAAAAGAAAAATGACTTTTACAAAATGAGTGACTGCCACAACTGCTGATTTTGAAAAGATACTATTTTTCTGCCTGAGATTCAGAGCCTGGCAATCAGCATGGGATATTATTCCTTATTCATCTAGGACTAGGTAATGTACCCGGCAATGTGTTTGATTCTAATTATTGCAGAAATGAACCCCCTTTATACTCATAGGGTGAACAGGTAACCAAGGCTTTCTACATGGCAGGTCAATGAGCACTCACCATTATATGGGTCTATTTTTAGTTTCAGACGTTCATTCACAGATGTCTCGATTTCCTTTTTCCTCACACACTGAATGCCAAGGTTACTGAAACTGATACAAAATATATTTATGATTGATTAAAGAAAAACTCATGAATCCTAGCCATAATTGATATGCTGAAGGTACAGGGTCAGCTAGTCTAAACCACTATATTATAAAGCAGCAAATCAGTACCTTTGGGTTGTAGTGCTATCTTATAGACCTACTGGTGCTAGTATCTCATGCCCGCCATATTGGACCCTCGTTATTATCCTAATAAACCCTTAGATTTCACTACACATAGTGTTTGATTGTTTGGGGAATGTCACTTTGCTGGTTTTAATAAATACTGGGCTGGAGAAGAAAATAAAAATTACAGAACACACTGCTACTGATCTTGGGAAATAATATAAAACTGTGTGGGTGGTGCAGGGGACACTTTGTGGTTATAATCAGAAAAAAGAAAAGGAGAGAAAAGAAAATATTAAACCTGCACAACACCCTGAGTTGATCAAGCAAGTGGTATATATACACTGAGGCTGTCATGTTGTATACAGATTTGTGGAATTTAAGTACATATAGACATCGATAAAATTCAATTTTATTTCTATACATTAAAATTCAATGGGGAAAGTTTCCAGAAGTTCCTTTAAAAACAAATACAAATCAAGTAAAAGTCAAGTTAAAAAGACCTTGGTTGCCTCCTAATTATCCCACATGGAGATCCCAGATACAATTCTCAGGTTCAATCCCAGTTCAAGTGGGTGCAGGAGGTTAAGGTGGTTTTGAGTCAAATAGTGACAGCTCACACATACTATATAAAGCAAAATTTGACACGCAACTTGCCCACTTCCAGGGGGCTTTCTCAAGAAAAAGTCTAGTGACTAGCTAAGTCTTCTTAATTTAGGCACTATTGGGAGTATCTCATTCATTTAACTGAGATCTATCATGGTTGTCAGAGTCCCAGTGATACATAGTATGTTTGAGTGTGGGATCAGCAGTATATTGTACAGCACACAAAAGTACAAAACACTTAATAATAATAATATTATTTTTAATAATGTAATAGAATGGAAGTTTCTGGAAACACCAGAGGCCTATTGTCCTTATTATCCAGGTTAACCTATTATTTGTTTCCTACTAAACATGTTCACCTGGTATAACTCAAGTCCTCAATACGTGGGTAAGGTATCCTCAAAAACATAAAGGGTCAAATTGGGGGCAAATATGACATAGGTTTGCTGGTACCAAATATGCCCACATTAAAATTTAATCAAGGTCTATATTATGGAGACATTTTAGCCATGACCATCACGCTACATGTGTGTCAGGTCTCAAACAGTTAAAGTTTTACCCAGGTCCTTGCATGTAAGGAAATTTCAGATGAGGTGATACTATTACTAAGGCAGTAGAGGCCTGCCAGTAGGAGACACCTTGCTAACTGTTTCAAATAACATGGGTTGATGTAACTGAATTTTAACAAAGTTCAAGAGCTGCAATCACCAGAAATATTCTGTTGTGGGTAGGTGATACAAATCTATCTGCTTATGTCTCATAGGATAATCATTCTTAACAAGGTTATTAGGTTATTTACCAAATAACTAAATTATGTAAGGTTACGGATTCATAAAAAAGACATTTGCTTACTACAGAAAGATTGAAAGAGTGGAAGTCCATAGTAGTGAGTTTAATAAATTAAGCTTAAAAGAGAAGTCCTTGAGACAGAGAGAGACTATTGGCTTATATCGCTGCAAATTAGGCTGTTATATAATAATAACAATTAAAAATTCTTATGTAAAAGGTCCTCCTGAGCGCCTATAACTGCAAAGAACTTCTTATTTAATAATTAAAGGTCCTTTTTTGTACATTGGTTTTGCATGTCTCAAATGGCCCCTAATGGTACTCCGAGGTAGACAATTTTCCAAAATAATAAAGGAATCTAGGTAAGAACCTACCAATAACACTCCAAGAAATATACATCCAATTTATATCTGAAAATCTACCAATGTATGGGTGATTATTAATGAAAAGCAATCAACCATAATTACCACAAAGTGAGGCCAACACTCTCCAGGAAGTAGTATAAGGGGAGAAAGAAATGGGACCCAGACAGTGTAGTAGCACAGTCCCACAAAAAGCAAGCAGTATCCAGAGATAGTGTATTACAGTTTTATTAAAGTAAATTGATTAAAAATGCACTCATATTTCCTTTTTGAATAAAAAAGCATATCAGGACTATGTAGTTCAGTTGTTTGAACCAGAAGATAATCTTATCCAATGCGTTTCACCCTATTTGTCTAGGGCAAAGCGCCTTACACTACTTCCAGAACGCTCTCCTCACTTTGGCTTAGACATTTATCTATTTATTTGTTTATCGATGTATCTGTTCATTTATTCACCTATATCCATTTTTGTGTGCTAGTGATATATGTTTCTAATTAATGATAATTGCTTGAGGGGATTATTGACTAAAGTAAGAATTCAACTGTAGAAGTGAATTCTCATCACATCGGGTGGCTATGCCCTGACTCTGTACTCATTATTGACTAAACAGCGGATTCCCATAGTAAAGTCGTGACTGCAACAATATTCCCATAATGAAGTTGCGACTGTGACAGAAGCCGTCTATTGGGTAGGGTACGAATTAACACCTTTACATGATAATTCGGACTTTAGTCAATAACCAATAAGTTATGGCACATATGTTTTTAACTTCTGCACTAGGTCTACAATGAGGCTAGATCAAATAAGTGTCCACCACTCAAAAATACCCCCCATCCTTTGTGTGCAGCATTTGTTGTTATTTTGGTGGTCAAGCATTTACTGCACCAGTGGCACAATAAAGAGAACTCACATCAGAAACTATAAGCAATCAAAACTTATATTCATTAGTTAAAGAAGAACTAAAACAACCAAAACAAAAAAGCTTTATTAAATAAGTACCTTATAGTAAACTCCAGCGATGTACTCTCAGCTTCATCTGTGCTTTATCTTCACTGCACGGAGGCAGACTTCACAGCACTTAGGTTGTCACAGGAGCTGGTGCAAAGCCCCACCCCCTTATGCAAATGACCGGTTACATCATCACACTCATTGTGCTCCGATGAGAGGAGAGCTGTCAATGGGGGAGAAATGAGCATGATGATGTAAACGCTCTATTTCACCACTGGTGACAGTGTGTGGGAGGAGCTTCACGCTGGCAGCTGGGCCCTCCACAGCGCTGTGAAGTCTGCTTCCCTGCAGTGAAGATACAGGACAGATGAAGCTGGGAGTGCATCCCTGGAGCTTACTACAAGGTACTTATTTAATATAGTTTTTTTTCTTTTTTACTGCTTTAGTTCTCCTTAGGCATAGCATAGTTTGCTTTTAGGCTATGAGGCTACAACTACACAGTGTACCTGTTACAATGTAAGAAGCAATTATCTGATTTGATTCCATATTACTGTAAAGAGATTTTTTTCCCAGGTCTATGTTGGCTTCTACCCCATTCCATGCAGATTCACTAAATACAACAGAGTTTTTGTAATCAGACCAAGCAAACTTTAAATGGATGCTCACCTTAAAATGGATTTTAGTTTTAAATGGCCTATATTTTTAAATTTTTTACTAAATCACTATTTCTTGAGACTTGATTTAATTGCCTAATTTGTAATTTTTTTTTGTATTCATTTCCTATCTCTTTAGGGCTGTATTAACCTAGCCTATACTAAAAACACTGCCTGGAAGCTAGAATAAATGACCCTAACCACCACACCACAGGACCAATTAAATGTAAACAAGACAGACTGGAACAAAAAGTTAATTAAAAAAAAAAATTTAAACTAGTTGCAAATGGTCTTTGAAAACTGCTGTTTTCAAAATATTTATTAGATTTAATACTCCTTTCTAAGTTAAGAGGTATCCTAACACCACAGTACATTTTATCAGAGTGTTTCAGGCAGGAGACTTACAATTTTTAGGGCCTTCTGCATCCTGCTCAAATTCATTGCGATCCCTATATGGGCAGGTGGTGAAAGGTAGGCACAGTGCTACACTGCGGCACATTCTGGAGGCATGTCTAATGGCATAGCAACACATTTTTTGGGGGTTTGTCTACCAAGGTACAGCACCTGGGGTTACAACCAATGTGGAAGCTGCACAGCCACTGAGGTAAGCACAACTGATGCCCCAGAACATACTACTGTTGTAGCAGTCAATGTGAAACTGTAAAGTGAATGCAGTATTTAGTAAGGTTGTGTTGCTGACCTACGTTATTGTTATAGTGTAAATAAATTAAAATTTTGTCCATTTGTTTAAGTAAACTTACCTGTGCTGAGTTACTCCATTCTGAGGATGCAGTGAGATTTGGCATATGCCACTGTGGCAGTCTTTACCTACAAGGCCATGGGGGTGCACACGATAAGGTGGGTCCTTCCAAACAAGACATACTGTGACATAAATTTCTTTTAGGCCTTCACAGTTGATGATCTAAACAGCAGATAGGAAAGGACAGAGAAGCACTTACAACAAGAACTTGTTTATTGGTCTTAGGAGGGTGTGAGGCCTGGGAATATCTGGTACTTTCCAAAGGGGCTTTACCCCATGAGAGATGGAAAGCTACAAAAGCAATGACAGACATACTGCCAACACCTCTCAGCAAAACAGTAGTTTATTTACATGTCTCCGTTCCACTTTGATAAGGGGAGTGGCCCCACTGAATTTACTGTCATTAGCTGCAAAGCTTGTAGATAGGTGCAGCAAGGTGTGGCACTACAGATTAGCTTTCATAAATTTGGATAGGTATCCAGTACACCTCTGCATAATAACTGATACATATCCCAGAAACGCCAGACGCACAAATCGCACCTCTACAAACAAAGTACAATATTTTTCACTAAGTGAATATAGAATACATAACACTTTCACTGAGATTTAAGGGGTTATTTATTAAAGGACATATTCACCTGGCGTAGTTACTTTGCATCACTACAATCAGGAAGACGCAAACTCACTTCTCCTTATTCATGTAGCAGCAGATAGACTTGTTGAACAAGTGGATAGCGTCAGACACTGTTGGATGCGTAGTGCAGCGTAGTCAGTTGGACAGTAGTAGGATGCATAGTCATGTGAATTCCCCCAGTGAAGGGCAGTGACGTCATCCTTACAATGACCCATTAACTTTATATAAGTGAATAATACATCTATTTCTATGTCACCTTGTCTGTTGTTTATGTTGTCACTTGGTCGCACGGTTTATTGTCACTTTTGAATGAACAGTCACCTTAAGCAGCACTGGAGTTCTGCCACTCTGATGTGCGAAGTCAAATGGGCGAATTTGGAGAAGTACGCCTTTCAGAATTCACTCCTTTGACAGACTCAGTCGCTTGCTGAATAGTCAAATTGCCTGTGATGTGAAGAACTCCGTAAGTCAGCGACTGTCCTTGGTGTCTGAATTAGAGTAAATTCCTCACATCTCAGAATTTGTCAAATAAGCGAAGTTGGAGATGTCATGAAAGGACAAAATTTGGGCCTTTACGTGACTGTTGTCCTTTAATAAATAACCCCTTAAGTTTTTGGCTAAAACAGATTATTATATACCCCTTTATGTATTGCCCAAATTGCTATTCAGGGCAGATTACTTGGAGAATTCTCTAAATATTATTATATATGCCAGTGAGAGCTTATGTGTTACTATAAAATCCAGTTCAATTTGCCAAGCCAAAACCTGAACTAAGGTGATTTCCAGTCTTTGACAATTACTTATTTGGCTTCCAGAGAAATAAAGGTAAGCGACTACAAATATTTAGTGACATCTTTGGCTTTACTATGGAAAGACGCCTTAACTGGATCATCTGCAATGACTGTATAGTATAGACTCTGCCTGAGAATCAGCAAATCCTAAGGCATGTCAACCAAATATGGAAACATATCACCAGAAGCCTCACAACTGCTGAAATAAACCAGGCTCAAAGTTCCACAAATTCTTGTTACCCTCTCTGGAATAAGATACCATATAACAAGAACTGCTAGCTTCATTTAGGAGAACATTTAGCAAGCAGTTTCTTTCCCAAAGAGAAAAGCAAAAACTCCCAGCAGTTTTGTGGTACCACCTAACAGTGGCCTATCATTACTATGGTGGAAAACATATGTGGCAAAATGTGTGCCAGGGGCCTTAGCTCAGGGACACACCAGCAATAAGTAACCTTGTGCTTTTAACACTGGGTAAGGCAAAATCACAGTTAGCACTTACATTTGTAGATATATTTTTAAGAAATGTTTTAGACTGCTGATTTTTACTGCAGTACACAATACTAAAGATTTTACAGACATGCACTGAACGGAAGGAAGACTTTGCAAACATAACTGCAAATTGCACTGGTGTTATAATCAATTGTAAACAATCCAACAAGAGGTTAAATTATTCCAAATAGAAGATTGCTTGCTATGGGTTACAACACCAGTGACTGAGGAAGGTAAATTACAGTCATCTATGTCAATAACTTACAATTTTATAAACTTTTAGGTTAATGAGTCCAGTGTTATATAGTGTGAAATAGCCCAATACATAATGTACTAAAGTTTGTAATATATACAAACCTCAATTTCAGGCAGGGTCTTATTGTGCTCTGTGCTGTGCTCCCCCAATATACTTCCTGCTGACCTCCCTTCACATTGGTAGCGGAACCTCATCCCTCTCTGTTTTGGCTCCTCAGTGATCCTTAAAAGTGGAGACAGGGCATCATGTGATGACAGCCAAGAAGTGGATGGGGGTTCCAGTTGGGAAACCCTTACTGTACTGAGAATATCAGAGGAGACTGCATCCTGGGAACCAAAGATGGAAGATGGGGACTGATTAGGAGCTCCACTTCGAATCTCAGATGTAATGAGATCCATAATATCCTCTGAGAGAAGTTGGTAGGGAAAGAGAAACAAAAAAAAGAGCAAAATATGACTGGTTAATAATATGAACTTGGAGAAAATAGCCCCTGATGCACCTTTATATATACAGGCAATAATGAGACATTCTACACATATGATCTATATATATTTTAAAACAGCAATGTTTATTTTTCAAGAATAGCATGCACACGAAAATGGATGCCATCATCCCTAAGTCTCTCATTTATTAATAATACTATTTCATTTTTGGCACATTTCAGCGGCGGCCAAATCAATTGGCTAAGCGCTGCCATGTGCTTTGGCTGCCGCTGATGTCATCCGTGACGTCAGCAGCTCCTGATTGGCTAAGGCTAACCAGGAAGCGCTGGGGAGAGAGGAGTCTCCCCAGCGGCTGCTGTATTCAGCAGCTAAATGTAACGAGCGGCGCTCACATGGAAACGCCGCTCGTTACATTTAATAGAAGAAAGGAGGCATTCGGAATTTCGAGTTTATTCGAAATATCGAGTTAAAAACGCGAAATTTTGAATGAAAAACTCGAAATTCCTATATCGAAAATGCCATTTTCGAATATTTTTGAAAATGGCATTTTCGATTTTAATAAATTTCGCCCTCTGTTTCCAATGAAAAACTAAGAGTTAGAGGCTGCAACAGGCTCTTTCTCAGCTTTATCCCCACTTAGTCCTGGGCACTAGGTTGTATTGCACATATGGAAGCAAACTGTCAGCTCTAAATAAGCCAACTCCTGAATACTGGATCCTATCGCAGTTATAGCCTTCATTAAAAAAAAGATATACCTACAAATGATTCCAAGGACAGCTCGAATAATTTATTTCATAGCCATACAGTTGCTGAAAACACTGAATTAGAAGAAGTAAAGAAGAGAAAAATCTACAAAGCAGATGACCTGGCTGAGCACTAATCTACTATCCTCTTCAAATAAAATATCACATGTTTACAAGTCTTGTCTCACAAGTATAGGCAACTAAACAGTATTTTAAAACTAAAGAAGTGAATACTGACATATAAGCTGTCTCATCTTCTAGAGCAGGGGTCGGCAAACTTTGAAGAGGAGGGAGCCATTTTGCTCCCTCCTCCACTGGTGACTAAATTTTTTGAGCCGCAAAGGGGGAGGAGCGCACGCTGCAGATCACATGACCTGCTGACATCCAATCAGAAGGAGCGACGGAGGTCATGGGTGGGGCTAAGGAGGTGCGCCACGAGCCACAACACAACAGCTGAAGAGCCGCATATGGCTCCCGAGCCGAACTTTGCCTACCACTGTTCTAGAGTAACCATATTATAAGAATAACGGTTCATCCTCAAATTTAATCACAGAATTCCATTTTTCTACATTATATAATGTGCAGGGGCAAAATGTAAAACAACAGACCCACAATGAGGCCTTTAATTTACTCTTCTATAAGACAGAGGGTCCAATATACTCTTGAATACATAAAATGTCCCTGTGAGGCAGCTGGACTTTCAGCATCAAAGCAGACTGGGATATAGTAACCCAGGCTACACAAGCAAGTCTGAACACACAGAAACAACACTGGAATCATGCAGAGGAATGGAGGAATAATGATTCAAGAGGTTGGACTCGTGCTGTTCTCTTCAAATGACAAAATAAAAGCTCAAGATGAGGCATTTGAATTTGTGCAGTCTGGGTAGGGCACAATCAGGAAACTAAAGTGGGAAAAGAATAGGTAGAAAAGATAGAAAGAAAAGAATTGACAGAACCAAGGTAATGATCTAGTTATATTCAAACAGGATTGTGGCCCTCTAAAAGATTTTGCCATTCCTCAGTGGTGAACTTAATTATCAGAAACTCCAAATTACCAATATATTTTTCCATGGCTAAGAGACTTGTTTGAAAAAATAAACATATTGACAAATAAGCCCCTGAATGTTGTAGTGTTGGGGTGAACTGCAAACCACCTCATCACTGGAAGCATCCAGTTCTGCAGTAAAGGGCTGCTTATGATGAGGATGAGAAGGCATTGCTGTAGATTGAAAGGCTTGTATAAACTAGGATAATGCTCGTTAAGCTTCTGGGGTTCATTTATGATTTGAGTGTTTTCTGGTAACAATAGTAATTGCCACATTTCAGGAAACACAGTATGATTTTGGGCCTACTGGTTCTGACTAGTTTAATACAACAGATACATTTTCTCAGAAGGCATCCTAATGGATGCAGAGAAGATATTTCCAAAAAGGCTATTACTTTTGGCTCAAATGAGAATTGTCAATGTTGCCAAAACAGTCAATGTTCTTTCATTATGCAGAGCTGCCCCTAACTCCTGAAAATAACCAATTTTCTGCTACATTTACATGGGGGATGAGTTGGTTGCTCCACTCGCCAATTTAGCTCTACCAAAAGGCACTTTAGACCATGTTCTGGAAAAAAAGGACAGGAAAGTAAACTGCACATGCTCTAACACCATTTCGTGGAGCCAGGGGTGTTGCTAAACGTAAAAATGTAAAAAAAATAAAATGATAGTTTCCCTTTAATATCTCTTTAAAAGAACAGTAACACCAAAAATTGAAAATGCCTCAATTGCATTTATAGTTACTATATAATCAATTTGTGCTTCCAAAAATGATTGTGTATAGAAAGTAATAAATGTAGCTATTTAGCTTTAACAGTATGGCTTTAGGACACACTTTCTATATATGCTTTATGTAAAGCACCATAAAAAGCAATGGGGCTGGGTAAGGTTCTGCTTAAAAAAAAAAAAAGCTGCTATCAGTAAAGTTAAGAACAGACAATAGCAATAGAATTCATGAATTTGACTTCAAAGATAACATTTTTACAATTTTAAATAACTGTCATGCCAATATTATTGTATATTGTTATTGGTCCATTAAATACAACTGTTATTTTCTGAAATAAAGGATCAATTTCTCCTAAGCCTATAAACTTACGAAATATGTGAACCTTTAGAAGATAGGATTATGGCACCCTGTATATATTATTGTTGTCACTAGTTATAGTGGGGTGCACCCTCCCAACTGCACACTACCCACAACATTATATAGCAGAAGAAAATTGCACTCTATTTTTTGCAAATCTATACAGTGTCCCCATTCATGTCCCAAAGTGGTCTCCCTTGTGACAACAGCAAATGAATTGCTCGACACAAGGAACACCACTTTGGGACACTATATAGGGTTGCAACAAATTGAGTGCAATTTTCCTCCACTATATTCTTTTTAATGTTGTGGGAAATATGTGAACTTTATTCTTTTACAGTATATGTTTATATGGTATGACACTGCATCTTTTGTGCTTTCAGGAAATAATGATGGGCATATACTGCCCTTTTGTGGCTTTTTAAATTTAAAAAAACAATGGTCCCATTAAATGAGAACTAAAAGCTTGTTAAATCCAGGAGTGATTCTTAAGAGGGAGGGGGAGACACTTACTGGTAAGGCATTTAGGCAGGGGTCACACTAGCTGTTTTTCAGCTGAGTTTTTTTTAATTAGCCTGTGTGGATTATCCCACAAGAAACAATGGAGACCATATTCCCAGCTCAGCTGAAAACCAGCTAGCGTGACCCTGGCCTTAGGCTTCAGCACTAACCCGGCCATGTGAACTTTCTGATATAAAACTGCTACTGGGATTGCTCTATTCAGCAAAACTCACAGGAACAGGAATTAAAGCGGATTCCAGCACCTTTCAACAGCAGAAGACATCAGCAAGTTACTCAGAGCAGGGGCAGCACTTGAGCATAAAAGATGAACCGGTAAGTACCTTCCCCCTTGGGATTCACCCCTGGAATAAATGAGCTTTTAGTATTCCTGTATTAAGGAGCATGCATTTGCCTTCAAAGGCCGTAGTAATCAAATTACCTATATAACCTTGAAACTTTGTGTGGTCTTTAAGGAACTCTAAACCCTAGACAACATGCCTTCAGTATTGCAGGGCTCACTAAACAAGTTTAAATAAGCACAGCACTGTACCAATGTGATTTACAGTTCTACAGAGATGTCCTCTGTCTTACTCTCTTTTTTACAAGGAACTATGGTTTTTAATTCTCCCAGCTACCTAGTCCTGAACTCAGCATATTTTAACGCATTATGAGCATACAACATGCATTAAATCTACACAGCAGGTTGCAACAATTTAACAATACTGAAATATCACAAAAACCTACACTTGGGTGAAGTCTTCTACACAAAGGGATAAAAACAGAATATAAATATTGATGCATGTAACAGCAGGATAATAAAAATAACCAAATAAAAACAATCTATTGGAAAAATGCTTGTTTTTGGGATAATGAAACATAAAAAAAATCTTTATCTGTAGCATAATCACCCACACAGCACCATTGCTTTCAAGAAAACTATATATAATACATGTTATTGAAGGAACAATAACGCAAAAAAAATAAAAATAAAAATTCCCATTTGGATTGGCATGCCTAGTTATTCAAATACAGCAATTGTAAAAATGTTATCTTTGAATATAATTTATTAGTTTTGTTGCTTTCTGTATTTTTTTTTTTTTATCTTTACCGATAGTCATGTTGTTAAACAGACCTCACCAGGCCCCATTTCTATGGTGGTTTCAGACAGTGAGCCTGAAAGCCCATTTTTTAAAGCTAAATAGAAACATATTCTACTTTATAAACCCAATGTAGAATTTTTGGAAGAACATATTGAATCTATAGTAATTATAAATGCTTTTGAGGCATTTTCAATTTCTGCTGTTACAGTTCTTTTAATTAGTCCATGACAGCTCCACAATAAATGTATTAGTAAAATACAATATCTTATCAATCTACTAAAAATAATTTAGCATTGCCAGTAGTAATAAGTAAAATTAAAAGCTATATGGTGCTTTTCCATTTTGTTTTTAGTGTCCCATTAAACGAACAGTAACATGCACCAAATGCCTTTATCAGTAAGGAGTTCTCGGATGTATATTTATCAAGGTCAAATACCAGAAATCCAATTTCCCTGTTCCAATCCAATTTACTTGCCTGCTCCATTTGGGATATCATTACCAGCTGTATTAATTAAAGGGATCATGATAATGATATCAGGAATGAAAACAGACGGTGTTGGACACTACAAAAAGCAAGTAAGCTATGTGGCAGTACCTTACCCTGAACCAGCTTGATAAATATGCACCCTAGTCTGCTCTAGAAAATGCTAGAAATGCATTTTAAAAAGTACTTTCACTTTTTGGCTGTAGGGCGTGGGTATTTGTTAAAGTAACAAATTACAGATGTCTGCAAATGGGAATATAATAACAAAACACAAAATGATGCAAATGAGGACTTTGACGTTTTAGAAAACATTTTTAGCAATAAAAGTTTTTGACATGTCAATTTAAGAAAGTAGGCTAGGCCCCACTTGTGTCTATCATATAAAGGGTCATTCTTGTGAGAAAATTTCCCTGATTCTTAGCCTATACCAAGTATCCAAGTCAGGAAGTAGGTGGAGACTTCTGGTTTTGAACTAACTAAGCTGCCAAGAGAATATTCAACTACAGGCAACTTACATGAGTCCCCTATGTCATTCACCTGCTGTGAAATGTGCCAACTAATGACATATGTATAGTGCACTGCATCTGCGCAATCCAACCAGGTATGCTTCCAAGTGCCACAGTCATAGACCCATAAGGCCCTTAATGATGTTGTACAAGTACAGAATACTTGCTAAACGGAACTAAGAACTGTTTTAAAGGAGTACTAAAGGCTCACTATAAGGGTGATTTTTAAGGGGGGAGGGTAAAATACTTACCAGTAGGCCATTTATGCTCCAGCGCTGCCTAATTCTCTCACTTGAGAACATGCAGTAGAAGCTTTCTGATGTGAAACCGCTACTGCGCTTGCTTAATTTGCCAAAACACACAGAAACAGGAAGTGAAGAGGATCGCAGTGTTTGTCAAGAGAAGAAGTAATTGTCCTACTAAAGCAGGAGGAAGCGCTGGAGCATAAAAGACCTACTGATAAGTATTTCCTTCCTCCCCCTTAAGTATCACCCCTAGAAGGAAAGAGCCTTTGGCACTCCTTTAGGGCCTTAGGAATAATAGCTGCTCAGTATGCAGTAAACCTTGCACACATAGGGCGAAATTTATTTAATTCGGAAAGACGGCTATCGGTCTTTCCGACATTCTCGCAGGACGTGATTTCGCGAGATCCTCCTGCGAGAATTTCGATTTCCGTTTTCTGGAAATCGGGTCTTTCGACTGAAACTTTTAGTAGCCATAGAACTTATAGCAACCTTTCGGTCGAAAGACCCAATTTCCAGAATACGGAAATCGAAATTCCCGTGGGAGGATCTCGCGAGATCATCTCCTGCGAGAATCTCCCAAGATTAAAGGAGAACTATAGTGCCGATATAACTGCCCACATACATATAAAACTCCTTTATACTAAGCCAATTGTTGACACAAATAGTTAGAAAAAGGTTTAGGAAAGGGTTAATTCTTGTTGTCAGCTTCATTCCTCAGTTCTAACAGTAGCTGACATGTTCTCTCTCTCCCCTTTCAACTCTGTAACGAGAACAGAAAGCTGCTGTTTGCTATTGGTCTAATCAGTGTGTTGACATTTTGTCCTCACTGGGAAGCAGGAGATTTACAGATTAGATAACTTGTACGGCAGCCTCACCGTTCACCATTAGTCCACATTAGACACATTAGACTACATCACATTCCACATTAGACAAAAAATGTCTGCCTAGTATGGGAGCTTATCAGTGCTCTATACTTAATTATCCAGCTTCAGATGAAACAACTACTGGGATGAATGG
>JAKJJM010040738.1:0-11772 GCA_021901965.1 Pipa carvalhoi
TTTATCAAGACAAGGCATTAAAAGCTGGATGTTTATTTTTGTTTTCAAGCAAAGTCTGCATGTGTTTTCATTGAAACCCCCTTGTCCCGCTTACAATATATACACACTATAGACACATGAGGGGCATGGAACATCCTGTAAATTATAACCTTATAAACGACTATTTCTGACATCAGAACATTCTGATTATAACTTAAAGCAACCATCAGTGGCCTTTCCTGTTTAAAAACACAGTTTTGAAACATGTTGATGTATGTATACGAATAAAAATGGCAATTGTAAGTTGTCTTATGACATACTAAAAAATACATGTAACCAGAGTGTATGAATTTATATATATGTTGCTGCTGGCTTCTTATTGTTGTGCTGTTTATACAATCACTTAACTTGGCTTTTCCATAATCGGCACTCATGCAGTTGTGTGCTAAATGTCCGTTTCCAGTACGCCGAGGTGCGCCTGATTAATGTACAATGTACCAGTTACATTTCACTTTAACTGTTTGGCAGGAAAACATATTTCAGATGTGAAAATTTTTTTTTTTTTATGTAGTTTGATTAAAATGTAACTGATATTTGCCTTTAAAGTCACTGAAATGTTGTACAAACATTTGCTTATTAATGCTACTGGGACTAAATATTTTAATAGGTCGTTTATCTTAAGAGGAATTAGAGTTCAGCGCTGTCGTTTTCACTAAAAACAGATGGAGCTCGTGAAACTGCCCCTCAGAAGGAGAGAAACCTTATACATCTCACAGGCAGAAGGAAAGTCACATTGCCCGTTATTTTCATATCTCTCCAAGGAACGTTTCTACTTAGTCGAGTAGCACAAGTCCAGTATTTAGGGGGAGCAGTACCTAGCTTAGCAAGTAATAGATCATCTAGATTGTAAGCTCTACGGGGCAGGGCCCTCCAACCTCTTGTATCAACCACAACCTGGCACTTTAAGTGTTGTATCCTTGTGATATTATACTTGTATCGTGTAATGCACTTTTCTCATGTCTGTATTATATTTGTATTGCTGAATTGTACAGCGCTGTGTAAATTTGTGGCGCTTTATAAATAAAATTATACATACACACATACATATACACATACTGTACATAGTAATCTTATTGTGAATTGAAAGTTTACTCACAGGAAACAAATTCTTTTTCTAATATCAAGGTCACTGTGGTTATTGTGCAGCTGACCAATGGAATATTTTAAATCCCGGTATTTGCAATAGGTCAGCAGTTAGGTCAGTAGATACTTAGACCCAGACCCAGATTAGTTTTCACATGCCGCGGGTACAGTTCCCTTAGGAATATTTCCCCCATGTCTATGGTAGAGAGCTGGTTGGCATGTAGGAAACCTGAGCAAACAGGGGAATATTTATCAGAGTATAATCACATGACCAAATGAATTTGTGACAATTTCAGTGAATTTGCCTGTAGTGTAGCAAACCACCCAAGTGTCCCAGATTCTGCAGGACAGTTCCAATGTTCTGCTCCTGTCCCACCGGAGCCTCAAACCCCTTATCTGTAATTATTTCCTCCCTTCCCCTTTAAGAAAAACCTCTGGAGTGAACAAGTCTTTAGTTTTCCTTTAAGCTCCCAGTCGCCATTTTCATTTGGGTGAAGTCAAATCCACATATTTACGGACACCTTAGCCGTGTTATTGTCGCTTGGAAACAAATGAATGCTCCAGATGTTCACAGCTTCAGAGTTAATGGATGCAAAGTGTTGAATAAATATAAGGCCAGTGTAATGTCATTAAATGTGCGGGAATTCACCACATCACAGAAAATAACGTTCTTTGTTGCGTATGCGAATTTACCAAACTTGACAAAAATAAATAAAATTATACAACTTGATGAAGTAAATCATGAATCTATGGGACAGTTTACACTTTCATAAATATTTTGGCAATGCGACTCCAATTGTAGCAAAGTCAATTCGCCAGGTGAATTCGGACTCTAGTCAAGGAGGCTCATAAATTTTCACAGGCACGCAGACCTCAGATGTAACATAGATGAAGTACTCACTGTTAATTAAAAACATCATGAACACGGGAAATCACTTGGGGGAATTCATTAACAGGTACCGTCATTTACAGAAGTCTAGTAACCCCTAATAATCAATCAAAAGTTGACTTTCATCATTCTAGTTTCCCTATACTAGCGAATGCTAACAACTGATTGGTTGCTGTGGGTTACTAGATGTCCTTTGGCGTCTGTGACGACCAATAGAAACCTAACCTAGTTGTGGTAAGGTTATGAACAGCTGCTAGATCAATCTAGTTAGTCTATATATCACTAGGAATTTACTATAGTTAGCAATCTGACTCACCTGTCCCCCATAGAGGCGATAGGTTCAACAGCCCTGAAACAGGCTACATTGTTCTGCTCCTTTCATTGATGTTTGGCGAGAGCAGATTTTTTTCTTCAGAAATGGAGCAGATTTGATGATGGATCAGAAGAAGCAGTAGTTTTTTTTTACAGTATTTTCATAACCTTTTTTTTTGACTGTTTGTGATGGAAACAAAATAGAACAATCACACGTACCAATGCAGAGACAGAGATTTGTTTTAAGGCACCCTGCTTATTAGTTCCCATTTATTAAATACTATTCTGACAGCTTCCTGGAACAGAATCAACAAACCTTTCGCTCATACTATAAAATAATCCAAATATTCCCAGGATGCCTATCAACCATATAAAACCTACCCATGATGCTTTGCCGGAGGCCCCCCATGGGGGTATTTCGTAATGAGAACAATTGATGTTCCCCCCACATAGGAAGCCCAATTCTCTCAGCAGTGGGTTGGGGATCGTACATGTTATTAACTGGTACTCCTCCTGAAATGTAATCACTGGACCCATTACTCATCCGTTAGAGAGGGACTACAGAGCAGACTTCTGGAACGTCTATATCTTATCCCCTTCAGATTTAATTTTTACTCCATTTATCACTTGGCCTTTAGAATTCCTGTGATTCACACAGAGTCTTAATATTGGTCTCATGAGGAAGAAAGTGGATCCTGATGTGTTTAGCCAGACATATATATGTTTTCAATAAATTATAAGCTCAGGGGGCGAGTTTATCTATAAAATGGTCAATCTGCAGGTCCAGTTATGTTTTTGATAACTCTAAACTTAGAATGTCTTTATTGTCAGGTTTCTCTTTTCTTATGTATTTCATACTGGCAACACCAGAGAAACATAAAACCGGAGTTCTAACAGAATATTTATTTTAATTTATTTGTTGACATAAGAGCTTGCATTTAGTGCAGTTTTAAGTTTGAGACTCGGGGCGAAATTTATTAAGCCCGTAAAGACTCGATTAGAGTCTTTGCTGGGCTTAATTGCGCGAGAATTCTCGTGAGATCATCAAGCGGGAATCTCAATTGCGCTTCTCCGCAATCGGGTCTTTCGCCCGAAAGTTTTGTAGCCATAGAACTTATGGCTACCTTTCGGGCGAAAGATCCGATTGCGGAGAAGCGCAATTGAGATTCCCGCTTGATGATCTCGCAAGAATTCTCGCCTGATTAAGGTCGCAAAGACTCGAATCGAGTCTTTACGGGCTTAATAAATTTCGCCCTCAGTTGGCTTCTAGTAGAATCTGCACTATAACTCCTCTTGCTCCCAGCCAATGGCTCAGTGCTCCTATATGATTCAAGTCCAGAGATTACATGGAGTCCAGTCATCGGATAAGTGCTTTGTGTCGTAACTTGTTTGGTTGGAGAGATTTAAATGGGTGGTTTGCTGGAAACTATGCAGGGTTACTGGGGAGGTTGACTTTTTGGGATAAGTGGATGAAAGAACAATTCAGGAGGCTTACTCTGCTAGGGACTTTAACCTAAAAACAATGCAGTAGTCTTTAGTTAAATTAAACGGTACACAATATATACATTTTCTTACATTAGCAGTATGCAGTATCGAGTGGCACTTTGGTAAGTTTGGGGTGTAGGAGCTCACTTGAAAATATCACTTAATTCCCTTAAGAATCAAATATTACTTAGGTACCGGGGGCAGTGCGGTGGCTCAGTGGTTAACACCACTGCCCTGCAGCACTGAAGCCCTGGCCCCAGTTCCACCCTGGCCCTCATCTGCATGGAGCCCGCATGCCCCCCCACACCCGCGCGGGCCACCCCAGGCACCCCGCCCCCCCACCCTACAATCCAAAAGCATATATCTGCATCTGTCTATGTGTGTGTGACTGAATAGGGAAACTAGATTGTAAGCTCCACGGGGCAGAGGCTGAAGTGAATGATGAATCTCTGTAAAGCGCTGTGTAATATGTCAGCGCTATATAAATACAATCCAGTACCAAAAAAAAATACTCTTCCCTGAGTGGGTTTCACTCCAGGTTCTTTAAACTGAGAGACCCTCTCTGACCTTTCTCTGCTGCTTATAGCACTCCCGGGGAGGATTGCCCACTTAAAGTGCACCTGACATTCCCTAAACTAACACTTTACCAAGTATTTCATCTTTGGTGCATATGTGAAGCTGGCAAGGTGCTTATTTACAGTGATTCCACACTCTTTACTCTGCTTCACCCCCCTACATCTCCTCTCATGTGACCCCAAATATCTTTGGACATCCTCTCTCAATTTTCACAATCCCACCCCCTTTTATACTCCCTTAAACTAACACTGCCTTTTCCCACCTTAAACCTTCCACCCTCACTCCCTCACTGTTCCAGAACTATGGAATTCTATTCCTATTCACCTCTCTCAGTATTTCCAGGCTAAAACTAAGCTTTTACTCCTTTGAGAGCCTTCTTTTGAATCAGATATATCTAGTGTATGGCTAAGCACCCAGGTATTTGATTGCAAGGTGTACATGCACCCTTACTACTTTTTATATATATATATATATATATATATATATATATATATATAATTTTTTTTTTTAAATAATGACTTAGTTCCTAATGATTTATTTGTTCCATTGCAGCCCCCTTCCACTGCTGTAACCAGACCTATTAGAGCTCCATCTGTATGGAGACCCCCAGCCTGCTGTAAATTAGTTCCATTTACCATAAAGTGCAGCAGTAATGTGCAATTGGGAGAAATTGATGAGTGATGTTCCTAAGCTTGATGTTTCCCTGCCTGGAGTGGAGCTGATAGCAAGACACAGCAGGTCTCTGAAAGGATACTTTTCCCTAAGGTGCTTTAGTGGCAGTCATTTAAAGGGGGATAAAAGGTTGTAAAACAATTTGATTGACTGAGAGTTATGTAGGTAAGACCGTTGTGCCTCCATTTTATCTGCAGGGAGAAACCAGCAGCGCCACAAGTCGACTGTATTTATTATGCAATTAAACAGATTTTATTGCCCTTACAAGGGACAATTAAAGTTATTTTTAATGTTGTAACATTTACAGATATGTGTCAGCTAGAGATTGTGTAACACAGACAGGAATGAATGTCCAGTTTTCAGACTGGCCTCTCATTTTTCTTGCGATCCTTGAACAGTAAAGGCCTGTTTGCATGCGTCTTGTGAGTTGCAATGTTGCTTCCTGCAGCTCTAGGGTCATACAGAATTGTATTGTCAGTATAAGACACTGTAAGAAAATGGAATCGCCCATAAAACAGTGCTCAGTGCGGTGTCTCAGTGCTTAACTCTGCTGACTTGAAGCACTGGGCTCTGGGTTCAATTCCACCCTGAACATCATCTGCATGGAGTTTGTATGTTCTCCCCACACCTGTGTTGGTTTCTTCCCACAATCCAAACACATATATCTGTGTCTGTCTATGTTTGTGTGACAGATTGTAAGCTCCATGGGGCAGTGAATGATGAATCTCTGTACAGCGCTGTGTAATATATCAGCACTATCTGCTTGTACAGTACAGCAAGTTTGACCCCAGAGTTAACTGTAGGGGACAACGTACTTGCTGTTAAAAAACATGTTGGAATTTATGGGGTATCATTTGTTCAAGGGTCATTTAGTGACATAGAGGTCATTTTGTCAGCACAACATGAATCCATTATATTTTGTATGCACAAAAGTTTTCTTGCTTTAACAAGTGTGCTTCATGGCCACAAATTAATTTCAGCATCCACAAAACAGTAGATTTTTAATACAAAAAAATAGATTGGTAAACTTGCAAATTGTGTGTTAAACAGTATTTAGTGCACACAAAAAGTATTTGGTATACAAAAAGGGCTATTTTGTCCATGCAGAATTGCATTTTTTGTGTGTGCACAGAAGAACATTTTATATTTACAAAATGTCATTTTCCATAGTTTTGGATTGGTTTCTGTGCAGGAACATTTAACCTGATGCTGAAAGTTGAACAGTGCAATTCCTATGCAGTGTGTTTTCTACTTGAACTTGCAATAAGTGCTTACCCAGCAATTGTCAACCCACAAGAAGACTTTACTTACAGCAATGATTTACCACATTTGAAATGAAGAGGTTCTTCTTTATTCTCAATGAGGAAACTGACAGAAACCAAAAATAAATGATCGATCTGGGCTCTCTCCTCAATGCTTAAGTACAGAATATGGAGAGTAGCATTCTTCCTGTGGCCAGCGAGGGGATTATCAATCCGACCCTTTGGGTGCTTAGATGGAACCGCCTGTTTATTTATGTCTCAAAATCCTATTCTCTGTCTCTATCCCTCCATGGTTTCAAATGGATGAAGCTTATCCATGTATGCCACAAAGAAAGGAGAACACTTAAGGGATTTAACTAGGATTGCATCGATGGATGCAAGGTTTGAGTGGTCAGTGTCAATTGCTGTAAAAAAATCATTCATTTAGTGGGATGATATAATTGCAGTAGGCTATAAAACAGCAGAAGGTGGAAGGTGCAGATAATATGGTGGGGTTAAGCTACAATCTTGGTTTAGTTTTCTGTTACTGATAATTTACTGATTGGTAAATATTAAAGTATAATATTATATTAGTATAATAAAATAATAAAGTTTTTTTTTTTTTTCATTCAGTAAGGAGAGTGTGGAAGGGACGACCAGAAAGGATAGAGAGGAAATAAGCAGGTTGTTTATGGTCCCAGGAACCCCTGCAGCTATTTACCTGTTACCTAATGAAAGGAGGTCACTAAGTGCAGACAATTAAAGGAAACTGGATAAATATGGGGGTAATACTATTTTGAAGCATTTAGGCATAGCTTAATTTTTGTATGTGTGCGTTTTCTGATTACTAATCGGGGGTGAATACTGTAGGAGATCTGGTGCAACAAAGCACAAATGGGGGCACCGGGGACTTAACTGCAAATGATGTATTCCTCTAGCTTGTACATAATGCAGGAGGAGGTAGCATTTTATATACCCAGCCCTGTTTCTAAGGGTATGGAGAGTGGGCAGCAAACCAGGGAGCCAATATGCTGAAAGCACAACCACCAATCCCAACCACATGCCCACTGCCACACAAATGCCCAGCGTGCCCACTGTTTCTGCCAAACTGCCTGCCTACCAGCCACTTCTGACCTCTCCTCCTTCAAATATAATTGTGGGGTAAGACCTAAGAGGGCTGCTGATGGAAAAAGCATTTCACCAGGGGTCAGTGGGCATAGTGGGTGGTTGCGGGTCAGTTGGCAGGTAGTTGGGTTAGCTTGTACTGGACAATACTATGGCTTGGAAAAGTCCTGTATATACCGTAAGCCTGTACATAGCAGAGGAGATAGCAATCTGTGCATTATATGTACTCCTAGCTTGGATATAATGTAGGAGACATGCACCATGAGCATTATCTGTGTGGTGCCATTTTGACATGGGCCTGTTGACACAACTCCTATGATCCCCAGCTGTTTGCACCCACTTTAACCCATTATTTACTCTCTCTACAGCTCCAAAACTAGCTCGGCAGACCTACAACGGCACTGTGTGTTAAAGGAGAACTGAAACATTTTGAAGGACTGCGGGAGCTTAGGGCCCTGAAATATACTCAGATAAAGGTCTCGAGTTGCCAAGTTTCTCCTGTTTCTTGATGTAAGTGGCCTTCAATGCAGGAATCCTTATATCACTATCCGGTCCTTGTTCTGCCTCATTTTCTTTACCGCCCGAAGCCAAACTGAGTTGTAAGCATCAATGTGACCAAACTGTATGAAGAAGCAGGAAAAAGGTGGTCAAAGGCACATTTATGTGGGTATATTGTTTGGCCCCAAGATCCCACAGCCCTTTAATACCTTGTGCACCACAAAAGCATCATGGGAACTCTTTAGATGTATAAACAGTGGAACAGGTAATTTATAGGGCACACAGCTAGCAGAAATACAAAGGTGCATTTATTTATCAGGTGTGGAGATATATACATTAGGGACCCAAGACTCCTTCACCAGGGAAGGAGTCTTCATTTAGATTGTAAGCTCTACGGGGCAGGGACCTCCAATCTCTTTTGTCAATCACAGCCCGGCACTTAAAGTGTTGTATCCTTGTGATATTATACTTGTATTGTGTAATGTACTTTCCCATGTCTGTATTATATTTGTGTTGCTGAATTGTACAGCGCTGTGTAAATTTGTGGAGCTTTATAAATAAAATTATACATACTGTACATACATACAAGGGGGCCTCACCTTGAGAACTCATCCCGACCTTTAGCTGACAATTTCAGGGAAGGGATCCATTCACTAGGGACCATAGGCTTCAGCATGCAGGGCCTCAGCCAAAGCACTTTCCAACCTTATCATTTAGACCATGACTAGGGTATTTTCTACCACACAGCTATACCCGGGCACTGACCTTTCTAAATGTTCTTGGTGAGATACAAGCTACCCATGCCAGTTGGTATCTGACTGTTACCTCTGAGGTAGAAAATATCCTAATACCCTGAGCAACAACTTTATATAAGGGGAACCAAGTGGTGCCCTTAGGGATGGCCCAGATATGGGCACTCCGTTCCTAGAATTCCAGATTAAGACCAGACATGGGTACTGCTCCCACTAACACCAACATCAAGGGACCCCCAGAGTGAGTTGGCATGCTGATACGTAGAGTGCAAGGATCCTCAGTTGGCAGGAATAGGGACAGGGTAGTGAAATCCCAGATGATGAATGTAGCCATTATCTACTGTAGCCACATATTCCTGACAAAGGGCGAAAGTTATTAAGCCCGTAAAGACTCGATTGGAGTCTTTGTGGGCTTAATCGCGCGAGAATTCTTGCGAGAGTATCAGACGGGATCTCGATTGCACTTCTCCGCAATTGAGATCTTTCGCCCGAAAGTTTTGTAGCCATAGGACTTATGGCTACCTTTTGGGCGAAAGATCTCGATTGTGGAGAAGCGTAATCGAGATCCCCGCTAGATGCTCTCGTGAGAATTCTCGGGCGATTAAGCCCGCAAAGTCTCGCATCGAGTCTTTACGGGCTTAAGAACTTTCGCCCAAAGTGTCCATGAAAGTTAATAAATGTTCCACTGGTTTATTATAAGGAACTCCTTGTGCCCAACAATTCTTTTAAGCATGCCAGAGGTGAACAACCATACTTCGAAGTGGAAATTTCATCTAAGTAGGAGTATTGATGTCAATGGTCCTTTAAGCATTCTGGAAGTTGTAGGCATCAGTTACCAGTAGCGTTTACCTTTACTTGCAGAGATACAAGGAAAGCAAAAAAAAAATGTTGATTTTGCATTGTTTGTTTCTTGCCACCGGTAAGTTATTGAACCCCGCTGGCTTTATAAGTGGAGGAATCAGCATGTAATGTCTGACCAAGCTATCAGCAGCTTCCTCGGGTTAGTCAGTTATTATCCAGTGCTAGAATTAAATGGCTGCATCTAATTGTAGCAGGTGCTGATCATCCAGCACACCCCTGTCCTATACAAGTCCACATTGTACTGCCAAATCACCTTGCATAGACTCATTGGTGGGCACTGCATATTTGCCAACCATTATTGGTTACCAGAATGTCTTTAAAATACAAACAATTAGGTAAGGCACTAGGTTCCTTAAGAAAAAGAGCATAGATCCAAAAAATATTCCTTGCCCTTTCTTGATAACTGACCCATATGGCATGCTCGTTTTGGGCTTTAGAGTGCACCAGCAGTAACAACCAAGCTAAATAAAACCTGGCACGCTTCCCAGAAACGAACAAACGTTATTGGCATAACCAATTCCGACACAGGACCAAATCAGCACAGGGGCCATCTTTCTTGAGGTCTAGTAACCCATAGCAACCAACCAGCTGTTAGCATTTACTTGTATAGGGAAACTAAAACTCTGAAAGATAAACTCTAATTGTTTGCTATGGATTACCAGACTTCTGTAAACGATTGTTCCTGTTGATGAATAACCGCCTTAGATCCCTACCCCAAACTATTTTTCTGGCGGTAAAGAAATGTAAAATTTAGCACTGCGCATTTTACTGACTAAAGAGAGTACGGACTGTACTGAGCATAGGCACAGATATATATGTAACTAAAGGTATCTTTTTTCCTATTACAACTCCCTCGAGGCGTAAGTCAATGCGCTGCTGTACTAAATTATGATAAGTAGCATAGCAGACAAAGGATAAGCCTTTTTTTTTTCTCTTCTCCTCGTTGTGTCCCATCACCAGTGATAGACGCCCTAAGTTCATTGTGGTCAGGGATAATGCACTCCATTTACAGAGACAGAACAATATTAATGCCTATAAAATCCAGCTGGGTATTGATTGGTCAGAAGAGAGAGGTGAGGGAACAGATAAGCGCTAGCAAAGCGAGAATGCAGGAGTGATGGGTATTATTTCTAATCGGACACCTCATTATCGCTGATGAGCTGATAGTGCGACACGATTTCCCTGAGCATGAATAAGTCAAGCACAGCTTCGGGGAATTAGAAGAAGCAGTTTGTATAATGCGTTCTGCATATTTTGTTGTTATATTTTGACTTTGTTTGGGCCGTAATCCATTCAGGCAAATAAAGAAAGGGTTAAGGTGTGGAGCCTGTGGCAGTTTGGATGAGGCGTATTTATAACCACCGATTTAATTCTACCATGTCACAGAGGTAACTTGGATTGTAGTTAGTTGTTTGTATGAGGTGCTACTTATTTCTGTGTGTTCCAGTCATGCCACATTTCATGAACAAAGAGGATTATGGGTAAATGGGCATTAGAATAACTACCCAGCCCCAAATATGAAAAAATGGCTCTGATCCTGGAGATGTGGGGTACATATGCTGGGGCTCCACTGGGTTTGCAGTAGTCCTGGCAGGGCAACTAGGCCCCCAGGGGCTCAGGCCCAGCCACAACTGGGACCCCTATAGTTAGGCCCCTGCAAGTGGGAATGAATATGGAATTCCTTGCTACAAAGTGTGTTTTGGCTTGGGTAATTCTGTTTAACACACGACATCTATTGTAATTTTTTCTGTTTGCTGGGCTAGTGCTGGACTAATTATCAGCTCACTGTAGCAGAACTAAATGCGAGTGAGCCCAGGTGGGAGATTAGGCACTGGTACAAGACCCTCTAGTCCTCAGGCCCCAGTGCACCCCCTGTAGTTGCAATGCTGGGTTCTCAGCAAAAATAAGTACAGGTGCAACTCCTGTGATCCACATCCCTAAGTAAGGCCCATAATTGCCTATACGCAAAAAGACAGAGAAGCCTAAAGCCCCCAGGCTTCTTTGGACCCTCCTGGAGATTTAATCTGTACAATCATGGCATTTTTCTGTGAGTAGCGTAAAGCAGGGAGGGATCTGGAGATACAACAGAGGTAGGATACAAGAAAATCATAGGGACTGAAGATGGGAATAAAGAGGCAAGAAGAAATGTGGGCCCCTGATTTCTTGTTTCCTAGTGAGCCCCAGAATTCCAGTCTAAAACTGTTTAATTCCTATCATCACACCTTCTCACACCTTTTTT